>PVLC010001859.1:47279-129561 GCA_004027655.1 Graphiurus murinus | reverse complement strand
CATGTGTGTTCATTCACACTGCACTGTACTTATGTTGTATGGAGTGTGTGTGTGTGTGTGTGTGTGTGCGTGCATTCATTCACACTGCACTGAACTCATGGTATATAGTGTGTATGCATGTGCATTCATGTGTTTTCATTCATATTGCACTGTACTAATGGTGTATAGTGTGTATGCATGTGCATTCATGTGTGTTCATTCACACTGCACTGTACTTATGTTGTATGGAGTGTGTGTGTGTGTGTGTGTGTGTGTGTGTGTGCATTCATTCACACTGCACTGAACTCATGGTATATAGTGTGTATGCATGTGCATGCATGTGTTTTCATTCATATTGCACTGTACTAATGGTGTATAGTGTGTATGCATGTGCATTCATGTGTGTTCATTCACACTGCACTGTACTTATGTTGTATGGAGTGTGTGTGTGTGTGTGTGTGTGTGCATTCATTCACACTGCACTGTACTCATGGTATATAGAGTGTGTGTGTGCATGCACATGCGTGTATACATATATATATACACACACGTGTGTATGTGCACATGTTCATTCATTCACACTGCACTGTGCTCGTAGTGTATGGAGGTGGGAGGAAACTGGAGTGTGGAGTGGCCCAGTTCATTGTCAGAGCCCATCAGTTTTCAGTAAAGAAAAGAGGACCAAATTTAGTAGTAGAAGCAGCAACAGTATAACCAGAGTGCTGAGACTTTTTTTTCCCAGGAGGTACTTCTTTTTTTATTCTTTCAATCAACCCATTTGAATAGATTAGTTAATTAGCATTTATTGTTTGTAAAATTCCTTGTCCAGAAGTACCATTTTAGGGCCTGCAGTTTTGAAGAAAGACAATTTAATGGGCGATAATCTTGTATAGAATTTTCAAATTGATTTCTCGGTAGTAAATTGTTCCTCAATTACAGTGCCTTCTTCGCTCTCATTAGACACCAAGGCTTCTTTCTAAATGCATTCATAACCATTAAAGTGTTGTCTCCAGTTCCCTATCGTTTGAAACAGGTCATAACTTCAGGCACAAACATTTAAAGGACAACTATAGTTTTATAATTTCATTATTGTGCTAGGAGAGTTGGTGTGTGCTCTTGAAGTTTATAGAGCTCTGCAGTTCCTGATGGTGGGAACTTTTCAGCTCTGTCCATCCCAAGAGGAGAGATAACCTTTCTCTTTGTACACAAAATTGTTTTGTTGAAATTCCACTCTGCCTGAGTCTTATACGTCAGCCTGATGTATGGCTAGGTCTGTAGGGAGGCTCTCCAGAACCTGTTTACAATTTTCTTGCCCTCCTCTTTCCTTGCTGTGTCCTGGGAATAGAGTGAGCTCATTGCCAGGGAAACTCGCTGACAGTAGAGTACTGTCTGGATCTATTTTCAACTAGCTTCTTTGACTGTTTAGAAGATAGTACTTGAATGTCTGGCTCCAAAGGAGTTCTAGAAATTTTGAAATAAAACAAAAATAAAAATAAACAAACATACTAAAATTCCCTATGATATTTGTGGTAGTTTGTATGTTTTTAGCTTTCAGGAAGCCAGTAGCGTATGAACAGAAGTATTTCATACTTTACTATTATATTCAGAGGGAGACAGTGTGGTCTCATCATGGTCTCTGCCTAGACATTTTCTAGCCAAATTAGGTCTGAAAAATGATCTCACTAATCTAACCCTCTCATTTTTATCAATGAGGAATTAGATACTTAGGTATTATAATAACAAACACAATGTTGATCTTGTTTAAGATCTTTTAGTATTCTGAGAAAGAGGCTTTGGGAACGTCATCTCTTTTAATTCTCAGTTCTGGCAGCCAAGATGATACAGTCGGTGGGACCATGGAAGGGTTAATGAGAAATGTGTGCATGGATGTCTTTACCTATACTAGCTTGTACCCAACAAAGATGTGTGAATAACCCTGTTGTATCCAAGAAAAGTATAAAAATCCATGCTAAAAGAATAAAATAAAGAAAAAGGCTCAGAAAACTCAAGTGTCTTGACCAGTATTGCACAGCAGGTTGGTTACAGACTCAGATCACTCCTGGGTTTACTGAGGGGCCCATGCAAGTGAAGCTTCTGAACAAAGGAGTAAAACACTTGCCCTCCTTCCTCAGAAGCTACATAGTATGGCTACTTTGCTCCCTGAAGACACCGCTTTGGAGCAAGCTTTAGCTCCATCCAAGCTCCTCTATTCTCTTTGACCTACCTCCTCCTAACCCCCATGGTCTCTTAATTTCAACTTGATGCTTCCCTCCTACTATGTCTTACAGCTCAAGCAGCTTTTCTGATTCTTCCATAATCCCTACCAATAACTTTCTCTTCCTAAATCTTTCTTATATGAATCTCATTGATTCCTTCATTCAGAAAAGAAAACAATACCAAGCACCGACTCTCATCCAGGAATTGCTCTTGAGTCCTATCGGTGAGCCAGACCATCAGCTTCTTGCTTTGTAGCACTTACACTCTTGGAGGGAAGGGATCCTTGAAGAGCACTGAACTGGAATTCAGGAGTCTAAGACTAAATCAGCATTTGAAAACTGGCCACTGTCCTATAACTAATGTATTCAGTCACTTAAATATTTTAGTGATTTCTAAATTTGATTTAGTATATTGAGAAATGATTTAAGGGACTAACAGAGATCTCACACACACATACTGAGTCAGGGGTTGAACAGAATATTTCTCCTCTATTTATTACCTAGACCTATTTTAACATTAAAGGAAGTTATTATAATTATGCATATTTCAGGTTAGTTAAACCATCAAGGGCCAATGGGAAAAGTGTTTTACTGAAGGGTCTACATATGAGGCTAGATGATATCCCAAAAGTGAACTGGTATAAATAAATACAAGAAATGCAGGTGTGAGATTGGTGGTTCAGGATTTGATCCCCATAGTAAATCCGATTAAAGAATACAATTTGGTTTAGAAAGCTATCAGAGCAAATCCTATCTCTTAACATTTTCTATGCTGAATTCTATAAGATAATACTGGTCACACTAGACCAGAAATATTGAAAAAACTCTCTGATTTTCCATTTTGTCTTGTTTAAACTCAAATATAATACACCAGCTCATAGGGCAGGGGAGGGGATTGCCAGGGCAGTAAGTAAGAATTCAAGCTGGATTTACAGTCTTCCTGGCTCCCATGTTTTCCTCTACCAGGCTGAAGCATAAGCTGCTTAAATTCTGAGAATAGGGTCTTCTAAGAGTATGGGATACACAAAGAACCTATTCTAAACAAGCTGTCTTCCTCCTAGATGCTGAGAAAAATAATGCTAGGCGTGTCTGTCACATAGGAGCCTGTTATTTATGACCTATGTCTGCACATGAATGGACCTAAGAAACCAGCAGCTTCATGGGGGTCTTTTTGTGAATGCCTCTTTGGTTACACTATATTCCTGGCTCTCCTATTAATTTCCTGCACTGAAACTCAGGAACCCTTGTTCTGGGGACAAAGGGGCATAGAGTACAGGAGCAGCATGGTGATTAGAAGCATGGCCATTTGGAGTTTGGGCTTGAGCCTTGGCTCTTTTAATAGCTAGCTGTAGTGCCGTCCTGTGCCTCAGCTTCCTCATCTGTAAAATGGGGGTAATCCTCCCTGATATAATTGTTAGTGAATCCAACAAATACACACACACTATCCTAATATATATATATATACATATATATATATATATATATATATATATATATTAGAATAGTACCTGGCATATGGTAAGTATTAGGTTAAGAGTGATTAAATAAATTTTCAAATAAAAACCAGTATTTTGAGCTCTTTTATGTGCCAGGTACCAACCAAGAATTTAGCATGTAGTAAGTTATTTGATCTTTAGAGTATTCAAAGTATATGTGCAGAATCTATGAGGTAATACAATTGTTACCTCTACTTTCAGTTGAGAAAACTGAAGCTTAGGAATGTTAGTAATGTGCCCAGGCTACACAATTAATGAAGAATGAAGCCCATATTTAAATACAGTCTCTAAAATCCATGCATCTAGAGAATCCAGGTTGAAAGTAGAGGCAAATGACCTTTGCACTTATTCTTCTAAATCCAAGATTCAATTAATTCATTGTAAATATACTCGATCCTGTGAGGCAGAGACAGAAGATGGGTGTGTGTATTGATCCCTTATTACTCATAGCTAAAAGTCAGTGAAATTGACCTATAACCAAGGCCTCAACTCACAGCATTTCCTTGGACAAAAGACTCAGCCTTCTTAGCTAGTTCATAGCAACTAATCCGGCTAGGGATTCCTGGTGTTTCTTGCTACCTTATTTTCTATTACTTTCATCAGTGTCGGCTCCACAGAAGATTATGAGCTCTTGGTACACTAGGCCATGGTTATACATGCTCATCTCCCAAAACACTCATGAGCACTGGACCCTCTATGATTCAGTAAATATCAGAGAATGAATTGATTCTGCTTGTTTTGTACTTGGTATCAACAGTTGCCATTGGTTAGTGACTTTTCCCATAGTCAAAGTGGGGGGTTCTGGTGTTTCCTTTGGTCCAAAGTTTGAGCTCTAGTGAGAATTCCTGTGACTACATTAGTAATGTTAATAGTATGATAGTATGATAATCATCATATTACCTCTTCTCTGTTGGCAAAGAAAGCTCTCTGTTGAGGTGAGGCTCTGCTGATAATCTTTGATTTCCAATCAAGAGAATTATTGAATAAACTGAAAATTGAATGTTGTTTGCTGAAGATTACTTGAGGATTTCCTTTTTTTTTTTCATCACCGTGAAACATTCTAAAGTTCCAAAGGGATCAGATATGCATCAAAAGAGAAGTGAAAGGGAGAATGTGTTCATAGGGAAGTTCCAGGAGAAAATAATTGCAGATGGCAGTGGCCCTCATGCCACATTCACAAGGAGCCTTTCCCTAGCCATACCATGTAGATAAATATGACCCTGCCATTGGGAGATAGGACTGATAAGTTAGAATTGGTAAGATAGGACTGGTAATTAAGGAGGAATTATTGTGCTAAAGCTCATCTTTTCCTTCCACACATATTTTATTCTGGAAGCTGAAATGAGACATTAAATAAAGAGTGGCACCACATTTCAAAGGAAAGAGACCTACAGATGATCAAAACTAGGGTTGGTAGGAACTCAGAGAAAGTGTGTGCTCTCTATATTTCATTCAGTTTGCTTTGCACAGCATTAATCAGTATCTGTTAATTAGAAAAAAAAAAAAAAAACCCAGAAACCATACATTCTGTTTATCTAGAGAGAACATATATCCTGGTTGGCTTGAAGTATTCCCAGTTTCTACCATCGTACTGGTATAATTTTTTAATATTCTGGTTTGAATGTAAAATCATACTCTACCCATAATAACCCAATGATAAGTAGAGTGTCTGTCCTAGAAAAACACCCACATATGTTCACAGGGAAGTTATTGCAGTGCTGTTGATAAAATACAACAAAGACAATCATAGGAGTTTCCCCCTAGAAGACTGGCAAGATGAATTGAAGTATTCCTCCTAAGAGAACCATCTTGCAGGTAAAAGACTGGGATAAACTATGTGTACTGAAACAGATGAGTCTCACAGATGTCTTGAGAAGAAAACAGCTATTTCCAGAATATTGCCCCCTAGGATATTGTTTAGGTTACTTTAAAAATGCAAACTTATTTAAAATATATTTTAGGGCTCACATACATGAATATGTGAGATTAAAAAAATGAAAGGACATTCATCAAGGCAGTAACAAGAGTTAAGTTGGATAGGAGGGATGAATTGGCATTTGATATGGTGGTCAGTGGTGACTTGAACAGCAATGCTTCAGCTTTCTCCTAGAATACTATGTTATAGAATTGATCACTTATTTTAAATATAACTCAAAACAATGTTCCAGAGATGATGTTGCTTAACTCATTGTTTTGTTCTGGTATAACTGGACTCCTTAGAATTCACATATATTTTCAAGGATCACACCATCATATGGGTCGAAGTAGGGCCCAAGTGAGTATTTTGATACTCTGCTTCTTATTTGTGAACTGGACAGTACTCTCCTATGTGGAATAAACAGATTTATTAAGTCGACTCAATTCCATGGAAATGAACTTCTGGACACAAACTGAACCACACTCATCAAATTTTACTTCCTATTAGACCCAAACTAAAAAGTAATGGCAGGGCTGCTAAGCAAACATCAGTGTGCCCTAGACTGGCAGCCATCTGACTTATTCATGGGAGTCCACTGTTTGGTTTGAGTTTGGCCTCAATTTTCCAGCATGTGTTCATTTGATGTGGTCATCAAAGTGGTCCTTAATGGTTTGAAGAAGTAGCAGATGTATGGTGAGTAGGATTTTCTTGGCATATTTTTTATTATAATTATCATGGTGTCACTTCCCAAACTTTGTGTCATTGTCCTTCCTCAAGCAAACAGTGCACTCATGGCCTCCCCCGCCCTGCCCCAGCAAATCTTTGACCCCCACAAAACCCTGCTAATGTACAGGGGATGGGAAGCTCCTGAAGCATTATTCTTCCCTGGAGTACCTACATGCTAACAGATGTGGACCTGGAGGTAAATTTGGTGAAGCTTTAAAGTTAGGAGCTTAGATATTAACCATCAGATTAGTATTAGTGAAATTCTACTGTGTTCTTTTTTGCCTTCTTACTTTTCTTGAAAGTAAATAAAACAACTACACTTGATGACTGTTAACACACATCCTACAATAGTTGTCATTGTTGTGGTTGGATTTAGAACTCAGCACTTTCTGTGAGTTATATCATCTATTCCACAACACAACTTTATGAGACAGAGGTGATTTTTATCTCTACTGACTAGATTTTTTAAGAAACTGAGAGATTGATTTCTTGAGATTCAGCACATCAGGAGGGTAACAAAATAGGAGACAGAGCTGGGTTTGAACCCAGGCAGTCTGACTTCAGAACCTCAGCTCTTTGTCACCACGTGATACTGTCTGCACTGGAGTGATGATTATGCAATTATTATGATTGTGCAAAATATAATATAACACGATAAAATATAATATTATGTAAGATATAATTATATAGCATTAGCTGTGTGGGTACTCATTTACATACTTTGATCTCAGAAATGCCAAGGGGGAGAGAAAGCACTTTTTTGGAGGGCTATTAATAGAATTCCAGAAGCTGGGTGGGTTTTATAAGGTTTATACGATGCTTTCCCCTCACCCTCTTCTTCTTCAGCTCAGTTGTTTGCTGGCCAGCTCTCCTGCGTGGGAGACAGATGCAACCCCAGAGCTTGCCACTCATAGCCCACAGAGGTCATGCATCACTTACTGAGTTGCTGGTGGCTTTGGAAAGAGGGCATGGCTGTCACTCAGCTGAAGAATTCCTCCGATGTCAGAAAAGTGATAACTCAGCCCTAGTGGCAGGTGATGGATAGTGTGACCCTGGAGAGCGCATCGGCCCTGTGCACATTCCAGTCTCTGCAGACTTAATTTATGGCTGGGACTTGGCCCCTCCTTTGGACTTACAGGAAAGCATACCAGCTGGATGGCTGAGCTTATCGTGATCTGTGCGGAAGGCTCTTCTCATCTTTCTGACCTCCACCCAAGGACACCTGGAGTTCCTCCAAGCCCAAGAGCGGGAAGTGATCCTAGATGCAGGCAGCTCCAATTGTCAAAATATGTAGTTAAACAGTTCATTAAATAAACTAAGGTTCATTAAATAAACTAAGGTTTAATTTTAGGTCTTCCCTCAGTCTATAGAGGCACTTCCTAATTACTTTTATAAGAATACTATTTATTCCTTTCGGCTATTTATTTTCTGATTCCTTGTTTTAAAAAACAAGTATTTTAAAAAGAAGAGTCCCAGGGTCTTACTTCCATCAGGGAAAAGAATGCAGGGTGCTGGTCAACAGGAGTGAATGCAGTGCCATTCTCAAAAGCATCTGGGATGAGGACATTGTATTTATGATCAGAGCAAAGTCCATATTGCCCTTGATGAAAGATTTTTGGATTTGAATATTTAAGATTATTTTCTGATGAGAAACACTGCATACTTTATATTTATTTTTATTCATTCTCATGTTTCTCTTCTTTTCTTAGCATAAAGTTTTGAGAGGGTACCCAGAATCAGTGGATCCATCTTTTAGGAATTCGCCATATGTCTTGAAAGCTCTGGATCCCTGAATTTAGTAAAAATGTCTGGTTAACTCCATGTAGCCCAGCCTCCCTAGACCCTCTTTATCAGATAGCCCTTATGTAGCTGAGGGGATCAAGGACTCTGGAGCCACCAATCGCAGATATGGATTGTATGGGGGACCCATGGAATTGATTGCTTCCTCCAGGATTAGGGCCCACTGTTTAGAACATGTTATCAGCAGTGCTAGTGACACTCTTTTCCCAGAGATCTTAACTTGAACTGTTTAGTTTCTCAGTTGAATAGCTGAATAGCACACAACCATGGTGTTTACCCCTCTGCCAAAAGAAACACTCTAATACTGCAAGAGTCCATCAAGTGTGGAAGGACAATCTTTAAAAAGAATGGAGTTGGAAATGAGAATTGGATTTATCTGTGTCTATCAGAATAGCATGCACATCCAGGTACTTGGAAAATATTAGTAAAAGGCTTTACACATCACCCAAATGACCTTCTTTCTGTTCAGTTCATTTTCTTTTTCGCTTTTATGCCATTCTATATTTGAGAGAGAATGTTGACATGAATTTCAGTAATGGCACACCTCAGTATTTTGAAGCTAGGGTTCAGCTTTTGGAGGATGCTTTCCAGAAAGAATTCCAAACAACAAATCCTCCCATTTTATGGATGAAGAGGTAAAGGCTCAGAGAACACAAATCCTAATTTATGCGGATAGAACCATGGAGTTATTTCCCTGGAATACCAGGAAATAATGTTGATAAGTAATGATAATGTCAATAAACTTCAGTTCGCTTGGAGGTCTGAAACAGATTTACTCATCAAGTTGGATCTTCCATAGCACCCTTGAGATCATATCCATTTATTTATCTCAATAAGGTAGATATTGGCCATGACTTTTTAAATAACAGCAATGGGAAAAACACCCTTAATAATTAAGAATTTTGCAGTTTCTAAAGTATCACCTACATTACTTTCCTAGGCTGGCAGAGTTACCTCATTTTATAGATTTATAGTAATCAGAAAAGTTAACTGATTTGTGAATGGTCACACAGGTAACACATATGAGAGCGAGGGCCCAACTCCAGCCCACTACCTATCTATCTACTTTCAATTATGCTGTCTCCTTCCACAGATCTCCTCAGGCAAAGCCATCAGATAGGATAAATCTACCTCTGTTGAGTATCTGATGTATTCTGGCGAGAGAGGTTCCAAAGGGAATTATTTGGAAGGGAGCTTGGAACTTGTGTGCTGAGGTTGAGTAACCTCTTTGTTTTACAAACACCTAGGCAAGCTTCTGAGTGCTTTGTGAATGTCTGTTGTGAATCTTTTTTCTCAGTCCCACAGGTAGATGCAATTTTGCTCTGTTTTACAGTTGTGGACCCTAAGACTTGAGAGGCAAAATCACTTCCCTGAGAGCACACAGCCAGACTGAACAGAACTAGGATTCTCTCCCAGGCTCCCCGGCTCCAGGCTCTGTGCTCTTCCCCTTCACCGGGCTCTGTGCTCTTCTCCTTTCACCTCCTCAGTTTACACAGTTGGGGACTGCATAGAAAAACTGAATGGAGGGTGATTCAGACTGAGATCCTCTTTTGTTCTCAACATGAGATGTCTGAGTAGTTGGCTTATGTGTTGAATTTTACTTTTGTCTTCCTTCATCTACTTTCACATCGTTTCTGAATTTCCTACAGTATCTATGCATGATTTCCATAGTAATAAATTTGCATTGTTCTAGGGTAGGGTTGGAACCATCATCTATAGGTGGTGACACTCAGATTAACAACACATTTGCGCTCTCTCTCTCTCTCTCTCTCTCTCTCTCTCTCTCTGTCTCTCTCTGTCTCTCTCTCTCTCTCTCTCATGCAAGGGAGAATTTTGGGTCAGAAACTGGCCTGTCAGTCCCTATTCATCCCTTTTGCACATCTTCTTGTGACCTTGGACATATCTCTGCACTTCTTTGAGCCTCTATTTTCTCCTCTAATAAATGGAGAAGGGTAGGACTAAGCGAGACACTGAATGTGCATGTGCCTTAGAAGTTTAAAAGTACTCTAAAAATATGAACGACTGTGTTTAGATAAAAATATGTGTGAAATATTTTTAAAAGTTTCCATTCTCCATTATTTGCATCAATGTTATGCAACGTGTGTTTTGGAAAGTTTGCCAGGAAGGATTTTTTCCCTGCTGCCCTTTGCCAGTCGGGATGTGAGTCGGGGTGGAAGTTTTGTGGGATAAGCAATCTGCAGCTCCCTTGGAGAATTCTCTAAATTTGCAAGTAGAAGCATTGCAGTGGGCAGAATGCAGCTGGAGTAATAACATTTATCATTCAGGTGCAGCCTTTGTGTTTGCAGAGGGCGTGGTAATTGGTAATTAGATGACCCCACCCTCTTGCTGACTCCCTTCTCTGTCCCTAGGGGCCCCTCGAATCTAGAGGCAGAGGCACCTGTACCTTCTCTGTTGCTCCTTACCTGGAAGCCCCAGTGCACCTCAGCCATGTGATGAGCTGCTGTATGTGTTCTATCAGCAGTATGTGTTTGCTCTGGCCCCCAGCTGGGAGGGAATGAGAGCAAGCCTAGAAGACACCAGGCTTTGGGCCAGGGAGAGTTTAAATAGAAGCAGCAAGTCTCCATCCCAATCCACTTTCCCTCCTACATTTTCTCCCCTAAAGTCCAACCTCCTCCTCATCTCCTCTTGTCCAGTGACTCATTTTCACTTCTTGCAATCGTCCTGTTGGTGAGTTACACTTCGCTGTGAACCCTCTCATGGAAGAAGGATTTTTCTTATTCATTTGTTGCTGAGAAGATTTAGCAAACCAAGAATCTTGATGATCTTTCAGCTGTTTCTTGGAGAGCAATTTAGGCTCTCATTGAACACCCATTTCATCTCTTCAGCTCCGTTCAATCACACGGAAGTTCATTTGAAGTGACTGAGACTTCCTGTTAGCAGTTCCATCCTGCTTAAAAAATTGACTCTCCTCTCCGCTGGCACAGCAGATCTGAGAGCCTTCTCTTGAAGGAGGGCTGAAAACTGAATAATTAACAAAACCATCTCTTTTGGCCTTTTTTTTTTCTTCTTCTTCTCTTTTGTTATCTCTTTGAAGGATCCTGGCATTCTCTTTGGCCTGGCATGCAGAAATACTAGGTATACTGTCAAAGACCAAACTGCAGTTCCCTCAATTTGAGACTTTACTAAGAGCAGCTCCCTCTAGGCTTGCCTAGACCTGAAAATGGACAGCCTGTGTCCAAGCACAGTTGTTGCTTTCCAGTCCTGCTGGGGATTCGCTGTGTCTCCATCTGGAGAACAGAATAGGGTAATTTGGACTATTAAAGTGTAACATTTTTGTAAGGTGCTCTCCAGTTTGCCAGCCCAATACAGTAAGTCCTTCCTAAATACAGATTGAACATCCCTAATCTGAAAAAATCCAAAATGCTCCAAAATCTGAAACATTTTATGTGCCAACACGATGCCACAGTGGAAAAATTTCATGCTGTGAAACTTTGTCTCATGCACAAAATTTTTTAAAAATATTGCATCAATTTACCTTCAGGCTATATGAATAAGGTGTATTAGAAATTTAAGTGAATTTTATGTTTAGATTTAGATCCTATTCCCAAGACACCTCATTATGTATATGCAAATATTTCAAAATCTGAAAAAAATCCAAAATCCAAAGCACTTCTGATGTGAAGTATTTCAGATGAGGGACACTCCATTGCTGCTATTGTCCTTGTTCTAGAATGTAGCAATATCTGGTTCATGAAGATGTTCCTTCAAGGTCCTGTGTTTCCCCCAGAGACATTTGTGGAATGCCTAAAGGCACTTTGCAAGCATCACTTCTGAACACTGCTGTGTCCTCCAGAATTTGCAACACAACCCACCTTCCTTAGTTAGGTGTTGTCAGCCCTGGTCTATAAGCCCACCATTTAGAGATAAGTGTGGGAAAGGGAATCCCTCTCCCAAAGTCAAGTGGGATGCTCTGAGAAAACATGGATCTGGAAGGCCAGTGAGATCAAAGGAATCTCACAGCAGCCAAGGAAGGGAGGCCACACCCTCATTGTCTCTCACCTGCCACAGCAGGCCTTGCGCCCATACCCTGCTCCTTATTTGCTATTGAAAAATGAACATTCACTTTACACCTAAAGGGACTTTTCTTACTTTCAATAAGCATCAACAGAATGGGCCTCTTATCTTCTACCTCTTTGAACTGCCATATAAGCCTTGGCATCACTATTAACAAATGGTCCCTTGACACAAGAGCTTTGGAAAGAGAATTGTCTACATGGACCTTCTCTGAGCTCTGGTGGCTGTGTCCAAAGACAGCATTGTTAAAAAAAAAAAAAAAAGGACCAAGAGAGATGAATCTGGCAGCTGCAAAACTGAAAGATAGGAGCAGTGGCTGACTCAAAGGCAGGTCAAGACAGGATGGTCTTTCTGCATCACTGCATATATCACCCATCATATCATGGTGCAGAGCTAGAGAGGACCTTAAAGATTGAAGATACACGAACCAGTACCTCAAAGGCTTATAGCTTTGCAAAAAGAGGTGACTGTAGGCTGGATTCCTTCAGTCAACTAGTTAGTTATTGGACTTTGCGTTTCAGGCTCCAGACTGTAAACACAAGGGGGGGAAAAGATAACATCCCCACATCTAGACCTTCTAAAAAAAAGACTAGTAAACAGAAAAACAGTTGTCAGTTGGTTTTATGGGTACAAAACCAACAGGGGACATAAATAGGGAAGACATAAAGATTAGGGCAGGAACAAGACAGGCTATGTTAGGTGGGATGGCCAAGCACAACTTCTATGACATTTATATTAAGAGTGGATAGAGGAACACAGCTTGTTATGTGAGGAGTGAGAAGACGAGCCAATGAGCATGAGAGCATGCCAGGTGGAAGGAATGGAATTTGCAAGCTTAGAGTGGGAAGATCATAGCCCTCTCCAGGACTTGAAAGGTGGCCATTAGCTGGAGAGTCCTGAGAGAAGGGAGAGTGGCTTCATCTGAGCATGAAGAAGTGGGAAGGAATCAGAGTAGGTAGAGTCTTATAGGTCACTGCAAGGGATTTGAATGGCATTGCAAGGTACTCGTTCTTCAACTTGATCATGAATTAGAAACACCTGGACAGCGCAATATACTCAGATGCTGGGTCTCATCTTGAGTTTCCATGTCTGTAGGTGGGGCCTGAGAATGTGTATCTCTAGTAAGTTCCCAGGTGGTGCTGATGCTGAAACAGAGACTAGACTTTGGGAACCACTATTTTGGTTTAGTGAAAATCCTATCCAAAAGATATTTCATAGAATTGGCAAGACTTGATAGCTGACTGAAAATGAGGCTAAAGAGGAAAAGAAACCAAAGATAATTCCAAAGGTTCAATCTCATATGATCACGTATGAAAAATTCTTTAGTCAGGGTTGAATGTAGAGACGTTGTGGCTTGCAGGTATTTTCTTTGGGCATCGGTGGGTATGAGAATTCACAGACACACATGCCTCCACAAGAGGTTGGAAAAAGAGGGGATCAATGTAAGGAGGAACTGTACAGGGAGATACTGTCAACCTGGGGTTTGTCCAGGCCCTCCCAGCCAAATCCTCCCACTGCAGACTCAGAATTGGCCCCCTCAATGGCCTTCCGTGCCAAAGGACAAACCAACTAAGCCCAACAGTGAGGAGGGAGTTCTAGATTCAGTCTTCCTGTCATGGACATTACACGTCATGGCAGGTGGGTCAGTTCTTGCCAGTCTCTTCCTCGACAATCTTGTAGGATTCTAGACTCTACTTCATGCATCCTAAGGCAAACAAAGCCCATTCCTCTGACCGGTGGCAATGCTGCCTGACCAGGGGTGCCCCATCTCCTCTGAAGACCAGGTCTGAGTTAGCCCTGCTCTCCCCTAGAGCCAGGATGTTCTGCTCTTCTCATGCACTCAGTCCTTTCCTGGTCTTAGTTTCCTCAGAGCCCTACTCCTTTCTTTCTCCATCAGTCTGCTGCTGGGGATGCATCCAAGTTATGAAGGCGACCTTGCTGGGCAGGAGGACCAAACCACTGAGTGATGCAAAACTTTATCCATCCAAAAGGGCCAATAAAACATGAAAAGGATAACAGCATAGAGGTCTAAGGAGACAAAAAGGTTTAAAAGCGGTCTAAAGGTCCAACTATATACAAAGCATTGAAAAGTATAAGAAATTAGAAAAAAATTAAAAGCAAACATGATTTGTCAACAAATCCTGACAACTTCATAAATAGCAGTTCTATAAGAGTGGGTGGTGGGAAGAAAACAGCAATCACAGCCCAATAATGCACATCTAATGTTGTTAGGTTAAATACTGCACAAGTAATTACTCAGTGATGAAAATGATTAATTGTGCACATGAAGCTCACTCTGTGCCCTGGGTACTTGGAGTCCTGCTTGAATAGTGGAATAATTAGCAGATAACTGTACTATTAATTATGCCAAGGCTTGCTTAGAAAGAGTCCAAAAGGCCAAACATGTAGGATGATGAGGGTTACCCACACTTTCCTTTCGTCTTTGTGCCCAGAGCAGAGCAGATGGGCTGCCTAAGGTCAACGTGAGCCCAGTGCTGGCCCAGGAGACTGAAGTTCTCTCATGCCTCCCTTGGAAAGGAAGCAGAGTGCCCATGTAGTAAGGTTTGTGCAGGCTTGGAGATCACTTGCAAGTGCCAATGACATTTAGGCATTGCAGGGGTTCAAGGTGTTCTTGAGTTTAATTCATGACACATCTATAAACCACGATAGAAACCTTGTTGGGTGCTTCCAATATGGTATGGGCACTGGAAATGGGGCTAATTTAACAAGGAGCAGAACCTGGTTTTGTTTAATTTTAATTAATTTAAATTTGAATAACCCCATATGGATGGCAGTTGAGGTAGGGCTGCAGGAGACATGTTCTCCTGTTTCTTTCTTTTGTATTTACCACTGGGGTTGGCTGCCTGAGCCCAAGGGACCTAGGAGCCTCTTAGGGTGATACGTGATATTTCAACTTGGACGATTTCCCTCCTCCTATCCGATGAGAACTTCATTCACTCCAAATGAGTAAAAATCTGCCCGGAATTACTTAGGGAGGTGAAGGATGAGCATATTAACAGGCTATAGATAACAAGAAAGTACTTTAAAAATGAATGTGGTGGCTGTGAAATGCTGCCAAATCAATTTGTGCAAAATAACGGAAGACAAGGATGAGCTGTGGCTGACAGAGAGCAATTAAGTTTTGGGATTTTTTTTTCTTGCTTTGAATTATTAATTTCAGGAGGGGCGGCTTCTTCTCTCCGACATTAGCATCTTCACCTTTCCAGGGCCGGGTGGGAGACAGTCAGTGGGTGAGCCTCTCTTGTCAGGGTGTTGAGCAACCATTTCTCTCCGTTTCTTTTCTTGTGTTCTCAGTTCTCCATCAGAGTTTGCATTTCTTTGTCTTCCCAAGTTCGTGACAAATTAGCCTTACAAAGAAGTGTTAACAAAAAATGGACCAGGGGGGACCTGTCCCCACATGAAAGCAGCCTCATCAAATCCCATCGGCCAGTCTCCTTCATGAGGAGCCCCAGCATGGCCATGGCGTGCCTTCAGGTGTGTGCCAGACAAAGGGGTGCACAGCAGCCGTGAGGAGCAGATCCACAGGAGGTGGTTTTCCTTCACTTGAAGGGACAATTATCTGAAGTCGACTCATTGGGTGGACTCACTATTAATTCTGCTGACATACTTGATCTCAGGGCTAAGCCTTGTGTGGGAGGTTTTCAATCAGGAAGGTCTCCTTTTTACAGAGCTCACCCCTAGAAAAGCACCTTACAAATACATGTGCATCCCCCACTATAATATTCTGACTTCAGTTCATTTGGAAAGATACCCAGGAGTGGTAGAGCATGCATGTCCATGTTTACAGCAGCACAATGCACAATAGCTGAATTATGGAACCAGCCTAGGTCCATCAACAGATGAATGGATTATAAAATTATGGGATATACACACAGTAGAATTTTACTCAGTTGTAAAAAAAAAAACCAAACTTATGTCATTTGCAGAAAAATGGATGAAACTAGAGAATATTGTGCTAAGTGTGCTCACCCAGTATCAGAGAGTGAAGAATGGTATGTTTTCTCTCATATATGGAAGCAAGGGAGAAATTGAAATGTAAAAGGAACTCTAGATAAAGCAGAAAAAAACACAGTGGAGTGATGGAGGATGTCTAGAGGAGGAAGACAGGGGAAGAGGGAGACTTCATGAAGGAAACACTTCAATTTATGCTATATAGATAGATAGATAGATAGATAGATAGATAGATAGATGATAGATAGATAGATAGGGATACAGTGGTAGGGGCCAGAGGAAGCTCACCAAATGCTGCATGCAGGTACGTCTCTATCACTCTGAATTTCATTATGATATGTGATTAAAGTGCACCAACTAAATTATATGTTAAAAATTAAATTATTTCAATAAATAAAGACAAGCTGGATGTGGTGGTACACACTTGCAATCCCAGTACTTGGGAGGCTGAGATAGGAGGATCGCAGGTTCGCGTCCAGCCTCAGCTACTTAGTGAGGCCCTCTACAACTTAGTGAGACTCTATTTCAAAATAAAGAATAAAATTAGAGTCAAGGTATAGCTTAGAGGCAGAATGCCACTGGGTTCAATCCCCAGTACAAGGAAGGAAGGAAGGAAGGAAGGAAAGAAGGAAGGAAGGAAGGAAGGGAGGGAGGGAGGGAGGAAGATGCATGTGCATCCTAAAGAGACAAGGAGGACTTCTGCTAACAAAAGCCATCAGACCACATGGTTTGTCATTGACAGTGGGTCCGTGGGAAGGACACAAATGCCAGAGTCACTCAAAAGGGACTCACTTGATACTGCTACATCTCAGCCTTTCTATCCATCAGAGTATCAAGATGGTTTGATGGTGTCGTCTTTTAGAAATGGATCAGTTCTTGGTTGCTTGGACCCTCAGACTTCCTTGAGGAAACTCTTCCCGCCTATCCATGTGCATAACTTTCTGGCATATAAAAGTAGATGCAGTTATTTTATGCAGTGTTATGGTTTAGTGGAAAGGGTTTCAGGATCAAGCCAATTGGGGTTGAATTCTATTCCAGTCACTTATTTAGCAAAGTGACACATGTCTGGCCAGTTTTCTCATCTAGGAAACTGGGCTGAAGCTGCCTTGTGGGATGGTGGCAGGGGTTAGAAGTGAGGGAGGTGAAGGGCCCGAGTGGTAGATCATCTGTGGCAAGGTGGTGAGCATCGAGCTTCCAGGAGGTGTAGCTGTATCTATGAGGTCCAGAGGATAATTCCCAGCTATCACCAAGACCGTGAAGCTTCCTCCAGGGAACCGGCCCTTTTGAACTGCTTCTTACCTGCCTTTCACTTTTCTTTTTTTTCTCTTTCTTCATTGTGGACCAGTGTAATATTATGGATTCATTCATTCATTCACCTGTTCAACAAATACCACCAGAGTGTACTGCATGCCCAGGATTGCTCTAGATGTTAAAGATACAGCAGTGAGTGAAACAGAGTCCTGATCTCATGAGGCTTATATATTCGTGAAGAGTTAGACACAGATGTAATAAGCAAATGAAGGTATGTCCAATGGTGGTAGGTGCGAAGTGAAATGACACATTTGAGTAAGGGGATATGATGGAGGTAACAGAAGCTTAATATTATTGGTTAATAGTTGAACTTTGGCATCACCTACACACACACACACACACACACACACACACACACACACACACACACACACCATGGTAAAGAGGAAAGAGGGTAGACCCCTTATTTTATGGAGTCATGTTTGAATGAGGACCACTAGGTGAGAGGGTTGATGGTTATGAAGATATGAAGATACTGGGGTCAGGATCTAAGAGGTGGGAACTGGTTAGAATGAGACGGTTGAAGAGGGACTGAGCAGGTAGATGACATGGAGAAGAGAGAGAAGTGGGAGGGAAATATGGTGGCTGCCGCATGAGAAGGTTGTGAGGAAAGAGAGAAAGAAAACTTTGGAGATTTCCCACTGGTTGGAGCAGACTCCTGGACCCCTCAGGAAGCTCAGAAAAAAAATGTGTGTGGCTACCTGACGCTCTTGAAGTTTGTTTTTGGTTGTATCTGGGACAGGTGAAGCTGAGCTCTAGGTGAGAGTCAGGCTTACCAAGGAGCCAATATTTTTATGTTTCTTGATTTTACATAATCCAAACCTTATAAACAAGTATAAAGGAAAAAAAAAAAACCCTGAGTCTCTCACTTGGTTCCCCAAATTCCAGCTTCCAGAAGTGGCAAATATTTAAAGTGAAATCTGTATAGTTTCTGATCTTTTCCTATAAATATGCAAACACTCAACCATGCATAGTGTTTAAAAGTAAATAGTGGTTTCTCTGTCTTTTTTAAAGGACAGATCTGATGACATGGGTCCTCAGAAACCAACTTCCCTCCCTCACAAATTACTATTAGAATATTGTAGTACCAAGCCTGGATCCTCAAACTGTAGAAATTCTGTTAAAAAGAAAGAAAGAAAGCCTAACTCTGCCCCCTTCTCTCACGTTCTGGCTTCCTCCACATACCCTACATCTGTCTGCCAATCTCAGCAAAGAAATGATTTCTCCAACAGGTATTGACTGGCAGGATTATATCATCTCCTCCCGTCCCATCCATCCTCCAGTCACTAAGAGATATTCCCTTACTCCTAGCCTGATCACCTGAAATGGAATGTGGATAAGGGCACAGAAACAAAATAATTCACCTTTTTGTATGCTCTGAAAGGGAGAGGAGCTGAAAGACATGTTGTCATGGAAACCGGGTTCTGTTTACTAGCAGCTCCCTGTGCTCAGACAGTGGTGGGGTAGGCTTGTGGGGCAGTGGCTCTTGGCCCTGCCTGCATATGGAATCTCTTGGGAGGATGCAAATGCTAATACTGAGCCCCACCCCCTAATCATTATGATTTTGTTCATTTGAGAAGCAGTCGGGTATCCCTAGGTTGTTCTAATGTTCAGACAAAGATTGAGGACAAATCTCCCCATTCTGGTAAATTAGTCTTTATCCTGAGCATCCAGAGGCAGCATAAATGAATGCAGGACTTTGTTTCATTTTATTATTGATATCACATTCAGCTGGGGAAGGAGTCTGCTCATCTGTCCACCTTTCAGAAATAACAAATCTCTAGTCCAACTTGCTCCTTTTTCTTCCCTGATTAAGCCTTCCCTGGCATAGAAAGCAGCAATGCATGCGGAAATCAGGGCACCTTCCTGGCCCCTGTTCCAGAAACACTGTCTTGCTAAGAGCATGTGCGTGTGAGCCTTCAAGCATTTGTAGGGTCAGACAACCACTTCTCCAGCTTCCAGGTACTCGCCAACCTCTGCCTTCCCTTTCTTGGATTTCCTTCAGTGTGCAGATTTAAGGGGAATGGATGATGGGTGGCTGGAATCCAGACTTACTGTAATCACAGAGGAGAATGAACAGAGTGCTCTAGGGAGTGCCAGGAACTTCCTGAACATACTACTGGGGTCACAGGTAATGGTGCTGATGTAGGGGCTTCAAGTGCTTTTTGTCTTTTTCCCCACTCAGCTGGTCCAGATCCTGTGGCTAATGATAGGTTTGAGTATTTAGGGCACAGAGGGCCGGCCTTCCCTTTACTCACACTGAGCATCCCTCGGTGGCCACAGAGACGGCACCCCTCGGTCCTGTGAGGTTTGGCGCTCTGGGGTTGAGCACTGAAGAGCAGGGGATCAGGGGTATCGCAAGTGGGGTTGGCAGTATCCAGGAACTGAGACTGGGCTATGTCAACTGGTTTTATTTTTCAGTTAGTAAAAATGGAATTGAATTGGGAATTCCTTGGACCAAGACAAGTCCTCTGTGCCAGTTCTACATGGGAAAGCTCCCTGATCCCCTGGGCTGAAGTTGTGGTCCCCAGAATGGATTGTGGCCAATACCACCCTGAATTGTTCACACTAAATCACCTATCTCCCCACCCATGAAACACATGCCCCTGAGGGCGGGATCCCAGCATCCAGCATAATGCATAATGAGGGAGTGTGCACACACACCTTAGCAGTGCAGCACACTCAGCATCCACACACTTCCCAACATAATTGCCTGTATCAGTTCACACTGGCTCCAAACCCTGCTGTTTGCTTCTGGGATGTCTGACCTTGAACAAGACACTTCCCTTGCTAAGCCTTGTGTCTTTCGTTCCTGTAATGGAGCTAAAGATGGGATCCTACTGGTTTGGGTACTAATAATTATTGAGTGTGCTAGTGTGTGCCAAATGTTAGCAGAGCGTGGCTCATAGAGTCAGTACTTGGTAAATGGTGGTTATCATGTCATTATTAGCGGTTGCTTCATTATTATCTGTGTGATGATACATGGATCTTAGAATCATCTGCAAACAAACTAATAAAATGGGGTATGTTACAAAACAACTTTAGCCATCTGAGTTGACATTAATTCTGACTAAAAGTCAACAGCAGCAGCCTGATAATGTGGTTTGTAAAGTGACCATGCCACGTGGAACTCATCATTAGCTACAGCTGGACTTTAGATGCCATCATACTGGTTGTAGCCATTCCAAGTGGGAAGTAGATAGAGAGAAAGAGCACTGGACAGGGAGTATATTGGGGGGAGCAGTTAAGTGGCAGTCAGGCCAATTAGACAGGACTTTCGTAGAGGGGCTGGCAGCAAAGAGCATTCCAATATGGAGGGTGCGGCAGTTGTAAGGATGGTCTGCAGATTACCATGAATGCCATTGCCATGTGTGTTGGTCAGCTTTTTTGTCACTTTGACCAAAATACCTGACAAGAACAACTTAGAGGAGGAAAGATTTATTTTGGCTCATACTTTCAGAGATTTGAGTCCACAGTCAGTAGTCTCCATTGCTTTGGGCCCAAGGTGAGACAAATCCTCATGGTAGAAGCAAGTGGCAGAGGGAAGCTGCTCAGCTCATGGCAGCCCGTAAGCAGAGAAAGAGAGAGACAGAGAAGGGGTCAGGGAGATGATAAGCCCTTAGGGACCTACTTCCTCCAGTGTGTTCTCACCTTCCAGTAGTCCATGGGAATCCATGAAATGGGTTAATCCTCTGATGAGGTCTGTGCACCCACGATCCAATCATTGCCTCACAATCCACCTTTGAATTCGCTGCCCTGGGGACCCTGCTTTCAACACAAGACTTTGGAGGACATTCCAGATCCAAGCCATACCGCCATTTTTTGAGTGGATCTGTACACTCTTTGCAGCCTCTTGTTACAGAGTCAAGAGCTGTGAGTCACGGCAATATCCTGTCTCCTATACATTATCAGACTGAGGTCCTAAATCAGCAAAGAGGAAACACTCAGCTCCCATCCAGTGTAGGGAAACCGTATCCCAGGAGTGCCCTTCTGAGCCATCACAGAGACTGGGTCTCAAGTCGCCCTGGCTTCCTTTCCCTGCCTTTGTGCCAGGTCATCAAAGTCTGGTGTGCTGAATGGACAATAAATGGAGAAGGGTAGAATGAGAAACAGTTTCTAAAACCACTTTTGGACAACCATTTGAATATCAGTCAAGGTTTGGAGACTGAATTTAAAAGAAAACGCTAAGATAGACTAGCTGAGCAGCCAGTGCTTTGTCACGTCCTCCCTACTTTGCGGGTAAATGAAGGTCTTCATAGAGAGGCAGTGAGGAACGCCGCAGATATGGCGAAGTCATCTTTCATCACCAGGTTATTTTGCTTAGAGCTCCAACCGCTACATTATGTCTTAAAACTTGTCAAATTGTGCACAGCACACTGACTTCATAAGAGAAAAAACGGGTTCTCTAAAAATATCAAAAATCAGACATTTCTGGTAGAGCGAGACATTATAACTCAAAAGTCCTGCAGATAAATAATAATTAGGAATGACATTTACCCAGCAAAGCATGGAGAAAACAACGTTCTTTACCAGCTACGTCTTTAAGTGGTTACAGTTTCACGCCTCTAAACACAACTAATAAAAGGCCAGGCCAACAATCTTTAGGAGGGCAGCATAAATTTTTTTATAGATTAGAAGTGGAGGCAAATAACTCAAAAGAAGTCTTTTTTTCTGTTTCCTAAGCATTTGGGGGCATAAGAACAAAATAGTTACCCAACTGGGGGAAAATGTTACAAAACTACCTGTCTGCCCTTCAAGGTACAGAGAATAAGATGAACCACATTCGTGTCTTGACTGTACACCCAGAATTAACCCACAGAAACACAGAACTTTCTGAGACCTAAGAATGCTGCTGCTGCCATGCATGGTTTTACAGAGAAGGGAATGTCCCTGCTTCTATGATGGAGCAGGGCTGGGGTGCAGCGAGGGAGGTGTTGGGGTGAGACACTGAACAGGGTCATGCAACCTCAGGTCTCACTCTAATCCTGGCCCCCCACCAGAGGCCTGAAGTTGTCTGGTCAGTACAGGGACAGCAACTGAGGCTCCAGGAGGAAAAGTGATTCAGCAGAGGTCCCACCACTGGTGAATAGCAGATCCAGTGCCCAGGGGTGGAAACAGCTTAGCAGGGACAAGACAAGTGGGAACAATGGCATCTAGTCCGTCCTGTGTGTGTCTTGATGGGGGAGGCAAGAAGTATCGTATCGGCAAATCTGTTATAGTGATTTTCAGACTTCTTTTCTTTATCAATCAACAGATACCTGGATGTCACTGGGGCAGCCAGTCGTGCTGCAGGTTTGTCCTCAGATTGCAGAACCTCCTCAGGGGCTCACTGCAGGCTGTGTAGAACTGTACATGTATCAACACTGCATCTTCCTCGTGAACAATCTCTGGTCGGAGGATAATAATTAAGACGTGGCAATGCCCACTTAGTAAATTAGCTAAATTGGCAAAACTCAATTTAAATAGCAATTTTGTCTCCAGCGATAGAATTATAGCAGCACCCTTCACTTAATGAGCCAGGCACTTAATAATTCAAACATACTTAGAGAAAAATCAAACAAAGCTTCAATGTTACGGGCAAGTTCCCCACCACCTGCTTGCAGTTGTTCTCCCAACACAGCAATGTGGGTGCTCTAGAAGACAGACTTGGTATCTGGTGAGCATGTAGGACTGCCCGGCTTCTGGGCAGAGAAATTAGTTAGGCGACTTTGGCTTTATTGGAACATAGCCAGGTCTACTTATTTATATAATGTCCATGGCTGCTTTCAAGTAGAAGAGTTGAGTGATGGTGGCAGGGACACCATGCCTTCCAAAGCCTAAACACATATTATCTGGCCCTTTAAGAAAATCTGACCCTTTAAGAAAGTTTACCAAATCCTAGACTTGGGCTGTACCCTGGATCTCTGATTCCCTGGTATACAACCTTGTTTAGACGCTTTCCACCTCCCTGATCTATAGTTTTCTACAGGTCAGAGGTCTGTCTCCTAAGAGTATGAGAACTGGGTGTGATGACTCGTGCTTTTGTGTGGTGGGTCCATAGGAAGTGTTTGTACAGGACTGGAGATAATGACTAATGATTACAGGCTGTACTAGACCCTGCTCTCTTATCTCTACATACAGCAATGCATTTACTACAACAATCTTGTGATGTAAATATTGTAATTATTTTAATTTTGCAGCTGGAGAAAGAGTATTGCTACTTCTTGATCCTTTCTTCTGGACTTTCCTGTATTCAGCTTCTTTGTGTAACACTTTTACTCAATTTTGCTCCTCTACTGGATCATAATGCCGCTCACCAGTAAGAGTCTGATGTTGTCTCATTATCCCAGGATGCAGGGTCCTGTGGGTAACAGGGGTAACAACCATTCTACTCTTGGTCACTAACAATATTGGAATCAAATGTTCTCTCCCATGTGTGATGGGGTCCCTTTTCCAATTTGCTGGCCCTGTCTCTGTTGCTCTGTCCTTTGCAGTGCAATAGGAGATGGACATCACTTCCAGATTTGATCAGACAAATACTGAAAACCCAGGCAGGTGAAACTTTCCAGGTCCTGGGGACCATTAAGTTTTTAGCAGCTGGACATTTACCTATTCAACTAACACTCATGATGTGCCTTAAATGCATTGACCATAAAAGGCATTCCTGCAGGACAAAATGCTCCCTGACTGGCTGCAGCTTAGAGTCTCTGTAAGAAATGCAGAGTATCCGGGATAGCTGCTGCCTCAAACAGATCCCTTTGTTGTTTCTTATAGGCCTAAAAATAAATGTGTTCTTCCAGGATCTCCGTGTCCAAAGATTTGCTTTCATGTGAAGTTAGTAAGACACTTAAAGTTCTTGCAAGGGACTCATTTCTTTACTAAGGTCCCTTGAGGTTATAAGAAAGGAAAAACAAGGAATCAACCTTTAGTTACCAACTCCTATGAGTCAGGCCCCGAACAAGGGACTTTGCTTGAGTTAGTTCACTCAGTCCTTGCCATAAACCTGTTGAGATAGTCATTTCCTAATTTGCAGATGGGAAAATAGGGGCTCTGAGCATTAAAGTGACTTGCTTAGGGTTACCTGGCTATTAAATGGAAGAGTCATTTTATTTTGTAACCCTAAACCCCTGTGCCTCCCATCCTTATGGTAGTTCGTTATGGGCCCCAGGATCCCTATCTCTCTGCTGCAGCAGCACCTTATCCCACGATTTTCAGTATTAGTACTCCACTGATTTTTGAAAAATGGATATCTGTAGCCAGGCACGGTGGCACAGGCCTATTATCCCGGTACTGGGGAGGCTGAAACAGGAGGATCGCAGGTTGGAGGCCAGCCTCAGCAACTTAGTGAGACCCTGTTTCAAAACAAAAAGAGCTGGGGATGTAGGTCAAAGGTAGAATGTCCCTGAGTTTAATCCCCAGTACCAACAAGCCACAAACAAACAGGACCCAGTGCTTTAAGAAAGAAATTGCAAAGAATTCTGAGAATTGGTGGCACTTTTTGGAGTGCCCACTCTCTGCCAGATTCTAGTCCAGTGGTTCTCAGCCGGGGTTGGTTTTGCTTCCTAGGGGACATTTAGCAAAATCTGGAAACATTTTTGGTTTTCTCAACTTGAGGGTTGCTACTCGAATCTTGCGGGTGGAGGCCAGGGCTGCTGCTGCTGCTGATTCTAGATGCCCAAGCTAGGCTCCCCCTGGCAACAAAGAGTTATCTGACCCCAAAATGCCAGTGACACAGAGGCTGAGAAACCCCGCCTCCTGCCAAGTCCTAGGTACTCAGAAGCGAGCATCACAGGCAGAGAGCTGCTCCTCATAGAGGTTGGTTTGGAGGAACAGGCAGCTGTTCATCAAGTCACCCCACCAGTGTGTCTTTAATCCTAGATACCTGGGAGGTGCTCCGAATGAAAGTGTGTGGTGTAAGAATGGATGACCAGGAGCATAGCGGGAGAGCTAGGGAGGCTGAGGGCTACAGAGAGGGCAGGGAAGCGACAGTGGCAGGTTACTGCAGGTGCACAGGCCCTCAGAACAAGGGGCGTGGCTCTTTAGAGACCTTCAAGCTGGAAGAAGAGCACAAGAGATGAGGTGTATGTTGAGGGGAGGAAGGGACAAGTCCAGCAGAACCCTCGACCCATCTTGAGGGTTCTGAACTTCATCCTAAGAGCTGTGAGGGCCACAGAGTGTTCAGTAGGGGGATAACAGGGTCCTACTTGAGTTGGAAAAGATCACTCTGACTGCTGTGTGGTTCTAGTCCAGTGATTCTCAAATTGAACGGGGCAAGAGTGGCCACAGAAAAGCAGCAAATGTCGAATATGAATATCGTGAGCTTCCTTGAGGTGGAGTGGGAGGAATTGATGACAGGCTCCTCTAGAACCCAGCCCTATCCTTGGGTGCCACCAATTTCAGCTTGTGCTTAACAGCAGGGTCGCTGTGCAACAGGAGCTCTGTCACCCATAAATGTCAAGATGCATCCTTTCCCCCCCATTTAAAAATGTGTGCCGTTCAAAAATAAAACTCCACCATATCATTTGGGTTTCACATCTGGTCTGCAGTCGAGAAATAACAATTCCACTGCCACCCTTAGCAGGCACAGAGGCAGTTTGACATGAGAAGGATGCCGTCCTGTCTCTAATTTCTTTTTTCTTTATTGACCTTTTCTGAGGTGTCAGAAAGCAGATTCTCTCATTAAGATGTTGACACCTGGGAAAGCCAGTACTATATCTTATTTATGGTTAACATGTGTATAGGTGATGGAGAGAAAGTTAAAAATCAACTGTCAAGGCAAGAAAAAATATTCTTTGCCTCAGTCTGTTCTCTCTCCCCAGTGACTTCTGGGTACTCTGAATCATCAATTATATCTATGCCTCTCCCATGGTCTAATTAATGTAGAGGGAGGCTGGGTAAGAGGGGAAAATATCTAAAAAACGCCCAGAAACATGGGTCTGTGGAGCTAGCACAATTCTTTTCTGATTAGCGGCAGTTCATGCACTCGTCCGTGAACCACACAGATGTTCAAGTGGGATGTCTTGAGGTATTGGGAAATTATCATAAATTTGAACTTGTTGGCAAGCATCTATTTCCATATTTTACAAAAAAACCTGTAATTTTCCAAGTTTCCTCTCTGGTAAGGAGGATGAAGTGTGCACCAAGATGGCGGTGGTTCCTCTGGCTGCAGTTTTTACACATTGAAGATGGAAGGCAGGCAGGCAGGCAGGGCTTGGCCCTGTGAGCCACATTGAGATAGAGGACAGAGTGCCTGCCCTCTGCATGAGGAGACTAGACAGCTCAGGGAGGAAATGAAGCCATGAGCTGGCTTACTAGTAGGTAGACAGACCATCAGGAAACTGATGTCTGATGTGTCCAAGCCCCCGGCGTGAACTCCCCACCATGACTGACCACTGCGCATTCTCTCTCTGAGCATAAGTTTTCTTACTCAGCTGAAATGCAGGGATGGGAATCATCCCTTCATAATTTTGTTAGGATAAATGAGAGTGTATGTACAGAATATCTGGCAAATTTTATGCCTACAACAAGCATGGCTGTTGATTTTAATAGCCAAAAAGGAAAAAAAAAAAAAAAGGATGCGTGTGTGTCAGGATGGGCAGGAAACTTCAGAAGTTTCTCTCATCCATGAAATGAATGATCATGTTGAGTTTTCCCCACACCAAAACCAGAAATGTCCTCTATTTCTAATGGACCTTTGTGAAGTTAGGTTTCTACTTTGGAGACTGTTTCAGGAGTCTGAATGGGACAAATCGGGTTTAAAATATGAATTGACACATTCCTTGATTTCTCTTGTGGAACACGCAACAGGAATCTGTTAGGTTGGTGGGCTGGTCCCACCCTGAGATCCAGGCCCCCTGTTGGACAGAACAATTTAGAAGTGAGGTCCCCAACCTGTGGCCCAAGAGCCAAATTCAACACATGGATGCGACTTAGTGGTCTGAAGCTTTAAAGCATGTGAATTAGTAGCTAGCATTTAAACACTAGGAGTTTTAATACAAAAGGACAGATTCATGGCTTCTCTTGAGAAAACGGAAAGTCTCACATTTCTGCATGGAACCATCTCGTTTTGATGAGGAATAGTCTTTCCCCAAGAGCCTTGACATGACCTTCAGTTGCCCTGGCTCAGCCCTGGCTTGCCTCTTGTTATATGACCTCATCTGCCTGGCCCTGGCAGGCACTAGAGTTTGCAGACCCTGTGGCTGAGGCTCATAGTATGGTTCCCTGACCAAATAACATCGTGAGCATCACCAGGACCCTGTTAGAAATGCACATTCTCAGGTCCCACCTAGACTCACTGAATCCAAGGGCAGAACCCAATAATTTGTGTTTTAGCCATCCTACCCTGCCCCCAGAAGGCCAAAGCTTCTTAAGTTTGAGAACCTTTGCTCCAGGGTAAGAGACTAGTGCTGGGAAATGAGATCTCATTCTAATGTCATCTCTGCCACTTAACTTGCTATGAAAATGTAGAAGTCTCTTTGCTTTTGGGAACCTTATTTACCTTTTCTGTAAAGTGAAAAAGTCAGGCTAATTGGTTTCCAAGGGCCCTCTGGCCTCAGCAGGTGGGAGTCTGTAATTCTTCAGGTCTGTGGGTTCATAATTAGCATTTAGAAAGGGCTCACCATGTGCCAGGATCCAGTGAGCTCCTTACCTAGATGATGTCCTTTAACCTTAACCGTACAGAGGTTCCCTCTGAGGACTCATTCTATGCAGAGGAGGAAAATGAGGCACAGAGAAGTGAACTGTCACACCCAAGGCCCTTCCCCGGAGAGCCCTGTTTTATATAACCCAGAGAGCAGGTGGGTCTGGACTTCCTCATGTTCTGCTTTCAACCCATGTAAGAGTTCTTTGTGAGGAGATGACAGCAGTGTGGTCAGCACCTTAGAATAACACTGAGCAATCTCATCAAGGCAGGTGGAGGCACATTCTGTCCAGCAAGGAGGATTGTCAAAAATGGTGTGTGTTGCAGTAGTGGCCCTTCCTTATCTCGGTTGCAGAGAGCAGACGAGAACCCTTCAGAGGATGCTGAGGAAGGGAAGAGGATACTGATGACTAAGGAGGAAGGGAGAGGTTAGCATCCAGTCCCGCCTAGTGAATACCAGCCAGGCTTTGGAGCTTCCCAATTCTCTGTTGAGTTCTAGCTCCATCCCTTACAAACAATGCCACCATGGAAGAACACTTTGCCACCCTGAACCTTGAGTTCTCCATCTGTGAAGTGGGAACAGCAATATTCACAGTGGCAAGGAAGATTAAGTGAGCATTTATAAAAAGCATCTGGCCCAGTAAGTGGTGACTGTCATCAGTACCGGATCCCTTGCCTTTCCCAAATAGCTCTGGAAGCATCTCGTGTTGTTGGTTGTGATGATGGAGAAGCAGAGCCATCTCTGGCCTGGGAAGAAGCCTCCCTTCTCCAGCGGCTTAGTGGTGCTAGTCACTTAGGGTGCTTCATTCCCAGATGTCTGGCCGCATTGCCATGTGTCTGCCTGTCATATGTTCTAATTTATTTTTCCTTTTAGAAATCTTCTCTAAGGTCTGTCCTCCTAGACAATGGCTGGTACTTGACTCTAGGAAGATTTGGATTCTGATTAAAACTTCAGAGTTGCCTTCTTGGCATGGCCTGGGTCAGCAATATCCTCCTAATGCCTTAGCCAGTGCATAATGACTGGCAGTTACCTTCCCTCCTCCAATTAGAGAAGACACGGCATTTTGTGCAGAAAGATCAGGAGGACAGAGTAGAACAAATTTAAACCCTGTGGGTCTTTGAGTGAAAAGCCAAAAGGAATAAACTCAACTGAAATGATAATAAGTGCCCTTAACTGAGCTGTTACTCTGTGTCCAGCATGATGCCAAATGTCAATTATTCAATCATCCCACGTTTTTGTTGTTGTTGTTGTTGTTGTTGTTGTTGTTTTAATTAGGGATGTATTATTATGCCCATTTCAAAGGCCAGGCAGTTGAGACTCAGAGAAGTGAAATAGGTTGCCCCGGGCCATAGTTAGTAATTGCCTGGGGCATGTCTGCAGGTTGCAGTAGCCTCTTGACATATGTGGTAAGGGGTAGAGGGGAGGCTGGACACCTTCCTTCCACCTAGACTAGAAGTCATTCATTGTCCAGCCTGCACAATACTTCCTTCTGGGTCTCTCAGCCCCCAAGCCTCTTCTCCAGCAGCCGGCAACTTTGGGTTTTTGCTTATTGTTTTGATTTGTCCACGGCCTCAATCCTTTATGCAGTCTGATTTTTTTTCTGGCTTTGAGCCCCAAGACTTGGCCTTATTTTCATAAGAGCCCTCCAGCATATGGATGTGGTTCTTCACCTGCTATTGCCTCCAGAAGCCACAAGAGCTTGGACAGAGGGGCTGGAGCCCTGTTGCAAGACCCTGGTGTCACACCCTCTTCTCTGCTCCCCCCGGGTCATCCACAGACCGTCAGCTGAGTGACATTCCTAAGAGTCAAAGCTGATTACCCAAAAGGACCGGGTTCCTTCCCATGCACAAGCTCAGAGGGAGCAATCATTAGGAAGGAATAGTGTAGCAGCCTTCCCACCCTCAAGGGAGGAGGGGACCAGGCATCTGGTTGCATGGAGAAGCAGACTAAGCTGCCATCCCCATGGGATCATTCTGGAAGGTTGCAGTGTGAAGAGTATGTTCTGACCTCTTTGTGCAGCCCAGACAGGAGGTCAGGAGGCAGGAACCTGGGGGTGGCGAAGCATGAGCTCCTCTAACCAAGCGACTGTGGAAATTCTCACAGGAAGTCCCAGAGGGCTCTCTAGGACCTACCATTAGCTTTATCAAATACATCATTAGCCGTTTTTCATACTTAGAGGAAAAGAGCAGGAGCATTTTGGAAATTAACCTCTATCACAGCCTTTATCACACTGGGCATCAGATGGGCCCAATTCTAGCAAAACTCTGCAAGAAACTGAGTGCTCTAACATAATGGTTCATTTGTTCACTTCCTCATTTCACCCATCTACTAAGGACTCACGGTGCACCAGACACTGCTTCAAGAAACTAGACAGGCTGCTTCCTGTTCTCCTTGCAGCTGCATTCTAGTGGGTTGGGGAGCAATAAGGAATGAACAAACTATGTAGAGAAAACTAATTTTATACAGTGGCAGGCAATCTGAAAATCATACACTAGAAGTTTGTCCTAGAGAGTGGCTTGGGCTGGGCAAAGGCTCTGAGGTCAGAAAGGAGCCTTGCTACTTGCAGGGACAGAACAGAGGCTGGGGGCAGGGGGAGCACACTCAGGCTGGGGCAAGTTTGTGACTCGCCTGGTATGATTCCAAAGGTCTTGGCTGCCACACAAATCCATCCTCTTTCAATATTGCAAGTCCCTGTTGTTTTGGGGACTGGATTCCAGAGAGATTAGGTAGCCATGCAAGGTCACACACCTAAGCAGTGATAGAGGCATGATAAGAACTTGAGCATCTGTTTTTTATTTGTTTGTTTGGGGTTTTTTTGTTGTTTGTTTTTTTTTTGTTTGTTTTGGTACTGAGGATTGAACTCGCTCATTTTACCTCCGAGCTATACCTCCAGCCCTATTTTTTATTCTTTATTTTGAATCAGGGTCTCACTAAGTTGCAGAGTGCCTCACTAGGTAGCTGAGGCTGGCCTCGAACCTGGATCCTCTGGTCTCAGCCTCCCAAATGCTAGGATTATAAGCGTGAACCACCACATCCGGCTGAACTTGAGCATCTAAAAGCAGAAACTATTCTTTTCACCAGCACTGGATACAGTCCTGGGGAACTCACTTGAATATATTAGTGAATTGAGCCAGAAATGGGAAGAGGAGAAGCACGTTGCAATGCAGTGGGACATTTTTTAGGGGGGACAAAAAGGGAGTTGGCTTCATTGACAGGGACTCAGCTGAGTGCCAGGCACTGGGCTCTCTATGTCCTCATCTAGTATCTCACTGTGACCCTCTCCAAGGTGGACTTCATTAACCCATTTATAGGTGGCAAAAACGCAGGCTCAGAGAGGTGAAGTGTCCTGCCTGAGGCCACTCAGCACCAGAATACGCCCATTGGGTTTAGGTCTGCCCCTTGGCATTAAACTTATTGTTTAATTTTTTTATTCTCTCCCTTTAAAAATGAAGATAGATATCCCCAACAATGACGAAAACTTAAATAAGTGCACTGATTTCGAGAGAAAGGGGGAGAGAAATGGCTGGATGTCAGCGTGCATGCATTGCTCTTCAAATGGCCTGTGATCTGGAGGAGAGGAGCAGGGCCGGATCCTTCCTTATCATGGTGCTCACTGGGCGAGCATAGGAATACAACATTACACACATAAAAAAATAAATGCCACGCCATACCACACCACATTCCACAAAGCTTTCCCCAGGCTTACTTGCCACTGCCAGAAGCAGAGACAGAAGTCACCATTCCTAACCCTCCCCCAGGAATACCCCCCCCTCAGGGGAGATACAACCTCTTCCAAGGTACCAAGAGAGGAAAGAGGCCATTGTTCGGCACACACCCTCTGTACTTCAGATTTAAGTTCTAGGTGGAAAATTCCATATGACGCCTTCTTTTATTCATTCACTTAACAATACTTTGTCTCTTATGGCCTGGGCTCTGGGGATGCTGGGGGCGGGGCAGTAGGGTCTCTGCTCCCATAAAGCTCACATTTTAGTCAGGGGATTCAGAAGTTTTTCTAAAGGGTAAACAAATAAGCAATAAGTGTGCATATAAGTTAATTTAAGATGATCATAAGTGCTATGAAGAAGATAAAATAGGGTGATGACCTAGAGAAATACTTGGGATACAGAGAAAGCATGGTTATTTGCACTTTTCTATGTTTTTTCCTATTCCCCATCCTTCCTCCTTCTCTCCCTCTCACTCTCATCAATATATGTACATACACACACACACATACACACACACACACACACACACACACACACACAACACACATTTATGTATTCTTTGAAGGCCCCTCTTTATCCCTCCCTTCTTTCCTCCTTTTCCCCCCACCACATTGCATCCTTTCTATAGATAATTTTTGACATTCACTCAAGGCCAGGCCCTCAGTATGATTGGGTACCTTTCTTTGCTGACCAGAAGCTTCTCAGTGACCATCACCTGGCTACCCCCTCCACACCTTCTTGTTACTGAACAAGCTGGTCAGTACAAGGTGGGCATGACCAGCATTTACTAAATTGCCAAATTAAAAGAATGCCCTCATACCATTTCTATGAGCATCCCGTTACCAAGGCACAGTAGAAGTCACTGTGTACCCTCTTTACATTAGAACTACTGTGTGCCCTCTCTGAATAGAACCACTGTGTTTGCTAATATGCAGAATAGTTACTAAATGAAAAGCAGAACATGCACATAAAGGTATACAGCTGTCTTTCAGGATCCTTGGGCGATTTTTCCAGAGCCTCCGTAGATACCAAACCAGAGGCTTCTTCAGTACCTTGTATAAAATGGCATAGTATTTCTGCACATCCTCCTTTATGTTTTCAGATTGTTCATAATTATCATATACAATGCAAATGTTACATAAATGATTGTTATGCTGAATTGTTTTAGGGAATAATGGCAAGGCAAGGAAAAATGTCTGTGCATGTTCAGTACAGATGGTAATTTTTGTTTCCCAAGTACTTTTGATCAATCTGTAATTAGTTGAATCTGGGGGTGCAGAACCCATGGATAGGGGGCTCAACTTCACAGCCCTATACTCAAGTTTCCTTGGCATACTTTGAATGTCAGCACAAAGTTTCTAAGGGCATTCCATTTGTAAATCAGTTCCTGGGTTATTATTTCAACCTGGGAAACACTTCTTGAACACCTACTGTGTACAAAATGATATAAGGAGTCATTACAGATAGACCCTTTGCTCTCCTATTTGGTGCTTTCCAGGAGAGAGTTCATGGTAATACCAACACCATGGTGAGCAACATTATAAAAAGAGGCACCAGGGGAAGCCTCGTGGAGACCCTAAGGGGAGGGAGCCTGTTCCATGTGCCTCAGGACTCTAAGAGCTACTCATGGTAATGTTTCTTAAAGGAGATAACAACCCTTAACTCAGTTTGTTTGAAGAAGAAGAGAATAAGTCAACAAAAAGTGAGAATTAACTCAGAGAGGCAGCTGAAGCTGGTGACTCCAGCCTGAATTCAGAATTAATTCAAAGGCATTGGTTACTAGAGGTGGGGAGCACGGCAGCTTTTTAATGATGGGGGTGACAGGCACGGAATGCTGTGATCAGGTTAGAATTTGATTCCTTTGGGCCGTGGCTCACAGAGCAAATAACATGTTCAATGTGATCTTTAAAATAAATTACAGAGATCAAAAGGGAACAGAGTAGGAGAGTTTCTGAGTGTACATAGAGGTGTAACATTTCAGAGTTCATTTAATTAAAGGAGCCAGCAGAGGAGGGTATGGCCCTGTCATTTGAGACTTGTTGATAGAAGAGCCGCCAAGCTGGAGGTCTCATTTTTGAAGTGGGGAATGCAAACAGACTCTTCAACATACACACATGCTTATATCAGTTAGTTACTCTCCTTTCTCAGTTTTCTTTCATGGTGAATACTGGGTTAGAGTGTCCTCTGGCAGAATTCACCTTTACAAGGGGGAAATGAAAGTCATAATAAAGGAGAAGGGGGTCTCAGGGGACGCAGCTACTTCACACTAGGGGACCGGGCCCTGTGTTCTGAAGAGAGCTGGAGCCGCCTGTGCTGTTCTCAATAGATGCCGGTGGCCCTTCTCCTCCCCTTTCTGATCTGTTATCATAAAATGAGACAGGAATCATCATGGGGGGTGATTAGCAGCTCGGACGCTAGGGCCACCTCTGCTATTATAACTCAGTACCTTGGGAACTTATTCACCTTTCTGGGCCCCAATTTCTTCATAACAGAATTAGTGTTGTTTGAGGATTTAAGTACACTGATATATGCAAAGGGCTTAGACAGTGTCTGGCATGTACGGAGAATTCAATAAATATCAGTATTATCTCAGCATAATGGTTGAGCTTTCAGAAGGCAAATCTAGGTCAACAGGGTGGAGATGGTTATGTGTCCAGGATGGAGAGGTGTGAACCATGATACACAAGACACAGCCCTGCTTTGTAGCAAAGAGCGTTCCCTGTGGGTCATGTCACATTCTTCTTTGGTTGTGGTTCACACATCTGGCTCCTGCTATGGATTATCTACATGATAGGGGATCTTGGGTGTACCATTTCACCTATGAATTATTTTCTCTAGTGTTGTGATTTTTCTAGGGATATGATCATCATTTCTATAAAAGCCACATTCTGTCACAGCATTATTTACTCTTTTAACATTGGCCAGAGTATCAGGCCCCAGTGTTATCCCCAGCTCTAGGATCAACCACCACCCTAGGCAGCCTGCTTTTATGATCTGGGGTCCAGGGTCTTGTTGTGTAGGCTGATTCTCCTGGGCTGGACTAGAGGCCAATTGCTGGGGTAAATATGGCCAGTGGTGTTTTAATCGCCCTCATGGTGTTGGCCCACTCAAAGTAATAAAATTAATTTTGAATTGCATAGGAATATATAAAATCAAGAAGGCTTCACATAAATGCCCAGATTTCCAGCTGCTCAGAAATCAGACCAGCTGGTATTCCTGGGCCTGTGTCCCTGCACCACACTGACAGGCAAAAGCTGAGGAGAGCTGCCTGATTTAAGGTGGCGCAGTCCCTACCATCCTCCCTGTTCCCTCCAAGCGCTCTCATTTGTTGTCACTCTTGCAGGGCAGTGTCTCTTGTTCCCATTTCTTTGTTTTGGGTCTTTCTTTTGTGGACAGTTTCAGCAGTCCCTCCAACTCACCTTTTTCAGTTTTCTTATTTGTCCCATGAACACTCCTTCTGAAGTGGCCCCAGACAGAGCAATGGTTAACGCTTCTAATCACAGACAGCAGAGTCAGGACTTGAATCCAGGTCTTGTGAATACAAATCAGAGTTCTTGGCCCTTTCCAATTACTCTGCTGAATCAGGAACTACAGGCTAACTCACCTATAGCTCACTGTCTCCACCTGCCCAATTCTGGATATTTAGGGATGGGTTCAGTAGGACACCAGCCTTGGCATCTCCCTCTGATCCATCTAAGCACATCCATCTGTTCAACAAATATATAGAAATCAAGTGCTTGGATGTTGAGAACAGTAGTATGATGAGGATATGTTATTATTAATAACAATAGTATAATTTGGAGTTCCTATTTTGAATATACACACTAAGCCTTGTGCTAAATAGTTTACTTGTCCTCTGTAATCCTTCTCCACATACTATATAAGCAGTAGTAGTAGTAATTAGTACTACTATATGAGTACTAATGATATATAAGGTCGGTATGATGGTTATCACCATTTTATAGGGGATGAAACTCATAAACAGAAAGGGTAAGTAACTTGCCCAGAATCACACAGGCAAACAGCAAGCATTAGAGCCCTGAGCCCACAGACTTCTCTGCCTCCATGTCTGGGCTCCGTGCTCTCCTGGCCATCTCCAGGACAGCAAGTCATTTCTTTTGTCTAGATGATATTGCTGGTACTGATTGTTGAATATTCCTATCCCAGCAACATGGGAAAGAGAGGATTGTGGCTTAAGTTATCAAAACCCCAGGGTTTCTCTTACTATTTCAGAGGGATAGAAGCTTTTCTTTGCTCCCGAACTGTGTCTATGAAAACAGAAGGGGGCTGGCAGGGAGAGGAGCCATCAGAGAACTGAAAAGCTCTCATTCTAATAAGAATCCTCTGTGATGGAGCCTTTCTGCATGCTGTTCTGGGAGGAGACTCTGTTCTCACCCTACCAACTTATTCACTTGACAATTTATTGAGTACCTCTGTGCAAATGTCCTGCTGGCTCTGGGTATGCAGAAATCAGTGCAGCATGCTCCTGTCCCCAAGAAACTCAGTCTATCTGTTTCTCTTTTCTGGATAATTTTAATTACAGCTCACCTTTAAGCAGAGGAGACACAGAGAAATAGCACCAAGTCCAATTTTTGCCACTAGTCTCACACAGGTGACCTGTTCTCAACAGTCCTCAGATGTGGGATCAGAGCCAGCTGAGCAAGAAGCCTCTGGCCTGAGAATGGGGTGCACTGGTTCATCCCATCGTGGGAGTGGACAACACTGGGGTACCAGCCAGAGAGACCCTGCCAAGGGCACTGGGGAGGGTGGAAGGGGTGAGAAGCACCCCACCTGCGTTTCCTGATCTCATGGACATGGCCCTGGACAGCCTTACCCTTGGGAGCCTGACATCTCTGTAGGGGCTGTCACTCCTCTAAGCTTTCGTTCATTCCTTTCCATCCTAGATGTGGAGTTGCCAAATGGGGAGAGGGAAGCCACCAGAATAAACAAACAAACAAAAAAAGGAGTGGATAGATGGATAGGTACCTAGAGAGGTACCTGAATACATGGCTAAATTCCAGGAGGACACACACCCAGCTACGCACATAGGGGGAGAGAAGCGTGGCAATGGGAGGCAAGCATTTCACTTCTTCATTCAGTGTGCTGCTTGTTTACTGATCATTTAAACAATGCGTGTACATTCCTAATTAAAAGGCAGTTTAGAATTTAGGAGAAGACTAGAGTGTATTTCTTAGCTTTCTCTGCTGGAGAGCGGGTTGACTATGACTAAATCATTTCAAATCTCTAAGCTCCCTGTTCCCTTGTTTCTACAATGGTGTTTATAGTGAAGATAGAATGAGATTCAGCACTATGGGAAATGCTGATGGAGCTCTCGTGGGTATCAGTTGTTGCTGTTGTGGTTGTTATTATTATTATTTGCATTATGTGTGTGCATGAGGAGGTACTAGGGATTGAACCCAGAGGCATTCTGCCTCTGAGCTACACCCCTAGCCCTATTTTATTTTTTAATTAATTAATTAATTAATTTATTTATTTATTTATGCGTTACTGGGGATTGAACTCAGGGGCATTCTACCTCCAAGCTACACCCCCAGCCCTATTTTTTATTCTTTATTTTGAAACAGGGTCTCACTAAGTTTAGGTAGCTGAGGCTGGCCACGAACCCCGATCCTCCAGTCTCAGCCTCTCAAATGCTGGGATTACAAGGGTGCGCCACCATGCCCAGTTTATTTTTTAAATTTTAAAACAGGGTCTCACTATGTTGTGGAGGGTCTCACTAAGTTGTTGAGCCTGGCTGTGAACCTGTGATTCTCCTGTCTGGGCCTCCAAGTGCTAGGATTGCAGGCCTGCACCACCACACCTGGCTATTATTTGCATCACTAATAGCATGTGGGTGGGACTGAGAGTCAGTGAGAGAAGAGACCTGTGTGCCATGAGAGAACTCACAGGAGGTAGCAGGTGGCAGGGGGGAGCAGGAGAGGATTCTATTTTTGCGCGTAAATTGCACCCCTAACTTGTGGAGTTGCACACCCCTTCCTTCTCACCCTGCTGGCACTTGTTTTCTGCTCTGGAAACATTCAGGGATGCCAGGCATTTTACAGTAGAGTTGCTAAGAGCGCGAGCCCTGGAGCCACTGCTTTCCCATCCTCACTGTGGCTCACTAGCATGAGTCCTTGAAAGACTTACCTCTGAGCTAGTTTCCTTGCCTCTGAACTGGTGCAGGGGTCCCTCGGTATCCTGGGAAACTGTTCCTGAACCCCTGGCAGACACTAGAATCTGAGGATGCTCCTGTTTTTACATAGAATGATGTGGTTATTTGCTTATAATCTACCCACATTCACTCATATACTTTAAATCATCTCTAGATTACTTATTCTATCTAATGCAATGTAAGTGTTGCATAAATAGTTGCTGTACTGCATTGTTTAGGGAATAATGACAAGAAAAAAGTCTCTACATGCTTAGTACAGGCACACTTTTTTCTTTTATGAAAATGTGATCCAAGGTGGCTGAATCTTCAGATATGAAACCCACATGTATGGGCAGCCAAATGTGGTGGTACATACCTTAAACATTGTCTCAAGGAAGCAGAGCACACACTTGTAATCCCTACACTTGGAACACTCAGACAGGAGGATCACAGGTTTGCAGTCAGCCCCAGGAACTTAGTGAGACCCTCAGCAACTTAATGAGACCCTGTTTCAAAATAAAATAGGGCTGAGGTTGTAGCTCAGAGGTAGTATGCCGCTAGGTTCAATCCCTAGTACCATAAAAAAAAAATTGTCCCAAGAATTAAACAAGCCAATGCAAAAAGCTTAGAATAAAGCTCAGTGAAGAATAATTGCTGAGTAAATATTAGGTCTTATTATATACTCTGATTCTAGGGCAATTTTAAATCTTTCAAAGACCTGGAGTACTTTTCCTTTTGGAGACCACCCTCTATCTGATCAAGTATACTAAAAATTATTCGTGATCCACATTAACATATTTTGCTGTCATGAATTTATAAAAAGACTTTTATGATTTGGTTTTTGAAGGCATTTGGCTCTGAGTAGCTCATGGCTACGAGCCCTGAGCCAGCCCTGGACATATTTGAAAATCCTTTCAAAGTGAGCAATTCTAAGGAACAAATTGTTTTCAAATGTAATGAAATTTTTATGGATATCAAATTTAACAATTAATGATGTTTATATAACACTCCATTATGTAGACATTTAATTAAACATTTATTCATTTTGATTTTGCAGTTTTCTCTTTATATTTTGAAGCAAAAAAAAATTTTTAAGACCTTAGGCAATAAATGTAGGCAGTCAGCCAGGGGACAGAAACACCCCTCTGGTTGCCCTTCCCCAAGCCATGGTCAGCGAGCCAGGCAGGGACTGAATGTAGAAGGCAGCCACAAACTCCTCTGTGGAAACATCCTTTTATTTGGGGAAATGGAGTTCCAAGGAAGGGAATGACTTGCCTGATAGTTTCATTCCCCAAATGCAGAGTCCTAGGCCCTCCCAGACTTGGTGGGTTTTGTTTTGTTTTGTTTTTTACATATTCTAAGTGATCTGCATGGCATGGCTCCCAAAGTTGAAGGGAGTCCATTTATACCTGGTCAGGGAAGCTAATGCCAGAAAGTCTTGGACGTGCCCACCTGGGCTGCGGGCATGTGTGACAAATGACAGAATCAATAGTGACTTGAACTGACAGTAAGGGGAGTGTTCAGGAAACATGGACAGGTGTTTCCACCAGCACTTAAAACTTGGCAGGGGCATAGGAATGACCACAGACAGTGCCTCCTGTAATCTGGAGGAGGTTTGGGGTCCTCTGCCTTCTAAGAGCAAACTTAGGTGGAACTGAATACTTTCATATCCTCCAGAGCAAGGCAGCTATAACCTTACAAGACTCTGAGAATAGTGGAAAGCTCAAGATCTACATAGCTGTGATGGAGGGAGATGAGAACACCAGGATTCTGTGATCAAATTAGAGCCTCCGTAGTCCTGGAGGAGGAGAAGGGTATGGCCCTTACTCAGGATCACTGGGTGCAGGAGGTCATCTAGACACTGCAAGGCATGTTCAGAGAGCAAAGGGTCTTTCTTTCCAATAGGAAGGCTCCAGGCTCACTTACTGAGCACTTACTGTTACCTAGAATATTCAAGAAGGGAGGGAGGGAAGGAAGAAAGAAGAGATGAAGAGGGAGAATCTAGGTGACACATGCTGTTGACTGTGACACCCCCGTCTCCATGGTTTATAGCTTCTACTTTACATCTTTATACCTTTGAATCAGATGAAATGATTTTCTCTTGGTCATTAGGATACTACGGCCCAATTTAGGCCTGTCTGTCCTTTCTTTTCTCACAGTCATTAAGGTCTGGGGACTGTGCCTGAAGCTGTATCATGCAGGAGGAGGAAGAGCCAGGCAAATCTGGCTTCAAATTCCAGCTTAGCTGCCACCTGGCTGTGCAGCCAGAAAGACATTCCTTAACCTCTCTGAAACTCTGTTTTCTCATCTTTAGAATGGGTGCTAAGGAAATCCGCTTCCTGGAGCTTTAATAAAAGTGTGAGCACAGTTGCAGGCACATCGAAAGAGCTGCATAAATTCAGTTCCTTTTCCTGCCTCATGGCCAAGGCACAGAGACACAGTTCACTACACCATCTAAGCCCAAGCAACCTAAGCATGTATGGGCCACTATTACGGGAGTCCTGAAAATTGATCAAGACAACTCTGGACCTCCCAGAAACAAAAAGCCCGACGTGGAGGAGGAGACTTAGATTTGCAAAGGAAAGGGCACTAGGAGTCATGTCTGGAATCTGGATTTCCTTTCCAGTTCTGCCACAAGTTTGCTGCTTGCCACTGGGTCAAGTCACACCAGTTCTCTGACTCTCAGCCCCCTCCTCTTTCCGGCAAGGGCAGGATTTGAGGACTCCCAGCTGCATCCTGGTCCTGGACAAGCAAATGGTAGATTATTAGATCCTACCTTAAGTTTCTCCAAGAAGGTGATTTTCATAGACTGTCTGAAAGCTAGGAAAAATCAGGGAAATGATGCCAAAATTCAGCTGCTGCAGATCTCATGGGAATCGCTAACTCTTCCCTCCAGTCCCTCTCTCTTGAGTTGTGTTAGAGAGATCACAAAGGTGACCTTGAGCATCACAGGTAGGATCCAGGCTAGATTTAAGTCAGGACTTCCGTACAGATGCCTTTAGAGATATGGGCTGGTAACTTAGAAGTGGGAAAGCATCATCTAAAAGCATCTTCGTTTAGAATCCTTAAGATGCTGGGCACAGGTGTAGTTTGCATTCCTGAAAAGCTGCATGTTAAGAAAACACATTGAATCAATTCAATTTAAAATGCACCAGAGTGCTCACTATTTAAAGACACAGGAATGCTCTTAAATTCACTTATTTGTAAATACAATCTTTGTTTAACAAGATTCTTAAAGCAAGTTTCTCTGGTCAAATCTCTCCTTCAAAGAAGAATTCAAATGCAGTCTTTCTCAAAGGTGGAGAAAGAGATTCAGCTCATACTAGAGGTTCCTTTCAGACCTATAAGTCTAGAAATGCATCAAGCATAAGGAAAATGCAAATGATGTTTCTGCCTTGGCCAGCGTGCCTAGTTTCTGTCCCTGGAGGACGTACAGAGCCAGCTCTGTCTTCCCTGAGTACGTCTTGATCACCGGCACCGGGCAGCATCACCATCCCGGAAGGTTCAGCCTGGGGCCAACAGAGGGTGGAGTAGAATTTGGAATTGGAGTCAGCTTCCATCCACTCAATACCTTGTGTGTTGCTGTAAGGAGACTGTAAGTGCCAGGAAGGTGGGGGTGACGGGTAGTTTCCTTCTCAGTGCCTGCTGTAGGGCAGGGACTCAAACCACAATAAACGAACAAATGAATGAAAATGGGCACCATCGCATTAGTTAGCTGTGTGACTTTCAGCCAGTCAGTTAACTGTTCTGAGCCTCAGTGTCTGCATCCATAACCCACAGAAAGTAAGTGTTCGTACCTTGTGGAATTGACATGAAGACAAAATATGCAAAATAAAGCATTTAGCACACTGCCTGGAATAAAATAAGTACTAAGGCATGTTAGCTCTTATTATTCCTACCTCAATATCAGGCCCTTATTTAGCTCTGCATAACCATCCCCACTGAGCAGGTGAGAAACCTGAGCAGAGGTGTTAGGCCACTGCCCCAGATCACAGGCGGAACTGGATCTCCTGGGGCTCTGTGTCTTTCCACTGCTGCCACTGCAGAAGAACCTGCTCCTCTCACAGCAGGTGGCTAATGGGAACCTGGGGACCGAAGCCAGGGCACTGGGAGCTTGGGGAGGATGGCCATCCTTCAGGGGTTCCCAGCCCCAGGCTGCCCTGGCTTTGCAGGGTGACATGCTTTGATTTTTCTCAGGTTCCTAACATCTGTCTGCCCCTGTTTGGTGACAAGGTTGATGGAATTCAGCTCATGCTGCTGTTCCCTCTAGTCTCTGTAATTCTCCTCTGATCCCTAGCTATCTCCCATGGGCATTTAGAATCTCCCTCAATATGACTGTTTGGAGAAACACAGAAAACTAAACAGGCAAAGGAAGGGGAAGTCTGCAGAGGAGCATGGGACCAAAAAGCTTTTTTAAAAAAAAGTGGGTCTTGCTAAGTTGCTGAGGATCTCACTAAGTTGCCAAGGCTGCCTCAATCCTCCTGTTACAGTTGCCCCAAGCATTGGGATTTCAAACACGTGCCATTGTGCCCAGGCCTCCAGACCTTTTTTTTTTTTTTTTTTTTTCTTCTTTTTGGTACTGGGGATTGAACTCAGGGGCATTTAACCTCCGAGCTACACCCCCAGTCCCATTTTTTATTCTTTATTTTGAAACAGGGTCTCACTAAGTTGCGGAGCGCCTCACTAGGTAGCTGAAGCTGGCCGCGAACCCGCAAATCCCCAAATGCTGGGATTACAAGCATATGCCACCACTCCTGGCTCCTCCAGGCCTTTTAAAACTCACCAGCAGGTGTTCTCCTGTGTGAAACAGAGTGGACGTAGGTGAACAGGGGAAAGACAGGCAACGCACAGTCCTGGGCACCTTGCTCATCTGCCCTGGTGATGGGGAAGAAGGAGGGCCTGGGAAGTGGATCCGAAAACTTGGTTGTGCAGGAAAAAAAAAAAAGCCTACCTGTTCACCCCTGTGCTTTAGAAACCATCTTTGCCTTCCTTCTCCATATGAAAAGCCCCAGAGAAGGCAAGCAGGAAGTCAGAAAAACCACTGCGGGAACAACAGGACTGACGGCTTTGAAAGCCCGGTGCACATATTTAAATTACAGCTTTCCCTGCACTTGCAGGACTGTTGTCTTCATCCCAGCACCCCTTCCCTCTTACCATGAACACAGAGGACCAAGGGGATAATTTCACCTTTTTATTTTATTTTATTTTGTTTGGTATGAATTGGCAGCATGTGGTTTAAATATTGATTTTATAAGAACAATGTCACATTTTAAGATTCAGTGTTAGGCACAGAGCACTCTTAAAGATTGTTAAATAAGTCGGAAGCCAGGGGAGAGGCTGGAGTGGCAGTGATGCCCAGCCATGGATGGGCTGTGCAGGCAGAAGGGGCAGTCATTTGTCAGCTGCCCAGTCACCCTCGTAATTGCCTCAGGGGAAAGGGTCCTCACCTCTCCATGCTTCTCTGTTTTGCCAGAAATACTTAAGGCAGTGTGCAGGGCGGTGGGGAATCTAGTATGCTTTGTGCCTGTCGGATGATTATGTTTTATCATCATTAGCAGCTAGTGGTGAGCTTGGTGAAGAAAGAATTAAGTTTCTAGAATCTAGATCATCAACAGAATAGACTTCTAAAGTATTTAAGTCTAGGACAAAGCAGAAGCAAGAAATGCACATTTAGACAGTGTCACAGAATGTTTTATGTGAGCAGAAATTAAGTATGAAGAGCATAAAGTAAACTTCTGAACAATTTTAGGGGCATCAAACGATCACTTTTTAGAAACAGAACTGATTCAAACGTCTTGATATGATAAGAAAGAAGCTTACAGTCCAACATAAGGAAGACCTTTCCAAGGACTCTAATGGGTCACAGGGGGAAGGAACTCCTAATTAGGTAGAGATTCTTCTTTCCCTGAACCATTCAAGCCGAGGACACTGGATCTTTTACTGGGGATACTCCTGAGGTATCATGCATAAAAGCGAGTGACTGAAAACCATAGATAATTCCTCCAGTTCTGAGGTCCTTTGATCCTTGCTTCTTATGCCAGATATTTTATTAATGGATGTCATTCTAATTATGCTTCCCACATCTTAAGAGTCATCATAGATCTAGAAAGATCTAGAAGGATCTAGAATGAGTACTATGGCAACCAGGTAGAATGCTCAGGAGGTAAAACAGGAAATATATCAACAGGATGAAAAAGAAATGTGGCCATTTTAGTGTTCCTCTTTTAGAGGAAACAGAGTATTTTTTTTTCAGTACTGGGGATTGAACTCAGAGGTGTTCTACCTCTGACCTATACCCCCAGCCCTATTTTTTATTCTTTATTTTGAAACAGGGTCTTACTAAGTTGCAAAGTGCCTCACTAAGTAGCTGAGGCTGACCACGAACCCAGATCCCCTGGTCTCAGCCTCCCAAATGCTGGGATTACAAGCGTGCTCCACCATGCCTGGCTGAAACAGAAGTATTTTAAAGAGCTGAGTCTGCTAATACTTTGAAATGAGGACAAATATCTGTTTAGTCACCAGTGAGGTCCAGAGAGGAGTAAAGAGGGTTATATTGATTTAACCAGTGTGACGCTGGCTCATCAGAAGGCACACTGTCCTCAGATTCTATGCTTTCTATCCCTCAATCACCTTCATTGAGGGGTAGATATAGGAATAGTCAGGTTAAACAGAACTTGTTGCTTCTGTAAAATTGATTAAGCCCAGGTCTAGCCTGTGCTCTAAGTCCTTTTATAAAAATTCACGATAAATTCCTGCCAGTGTGTGGTTACAGAGGAGAAGACAGTGTGTTCCCCATAGAAAGGTGTGCATGCCTTCCATGTCAGAGGATTAAAACTGTGTGGATTGGTATGTCATCATCTTTCTTTTTTTCTTTTTTGCCTTAGCTGTTGGGGAACTGAGAGCCAAATCCTCTGGTGTTCACATCGGCTCAGTTGTGATGCCTGAAAGTCACTATTTCTGCTTCTTGGAGTAGATTAACTCACTTCAGGCCATTGATAACATGTCTTGTGCCATGATCTGTCATTCATTTTGCATCGTTTGGGAAGTGAGTAGACTCAAATCTTATATACTCAAGATGAAATAAAAAGAAAATTATTAGTTGGAAAAAATGAGGCCCTTGGATAGGTTCTCAAGAGGGATTGGAGAATTTCTGTCACTTAATTTGTTATGACCAATAATAGAAGTCCAGTGGTGGACTTAACACTCTCAGCCATCATCTCATTAGTCACCTTTCCTGGGAGTGTGCTGTATGTATTGAAACTTCTATAACCACCACAGGAAGCGCCCCAGTGCTCATTAGTGAGAGATGACACTGAGATCCAGTTTAGGTGGACCGGTTTCCTGTTTGCAGCTTTGTGCACGTAGGTAAATAAGATCAGCTGCATGTCTTGCAGTGGACTCTAGCCATTTACATGAGAGGAAATAAATGGGGAGTCCCCTGAGGGCAGGGAATGTATCATGTTCATCACTGACTTTTCTACACCCAGAATAAAGGCTGTCAGAGTTCTGGTATCTGTGAAGGTTCTCAGAATTAAATTAAGATGAATTGAATGTAATTGAAATGACTTGAACCACACTGAACAGCATTAAATTGAATTGCCTAGTCTTGCCTCACATCAGGGGAACGTCTCACCTTTGCTGCTAAGAGCAAGAATAAGCATAGCATTCTGAGCAGAATTTAAACACATGCTTATTCAAAAAAATATTTACTGCGGACCTGTTAATGTTCGGGCATGATGTTGGATGCTGGGAAGACAGTGGTGGACTAAGCAAACATCTTCCCTGGCCTTGAGGAGCTCTGCTAGGAAAGGAGACAAGCACTGAGCTAGCTGATGTATAAATAAATATCCAGTGGAGAATTGTGGTAAGTGCTGAAAGGAGAAGGATAAGATTTTGTAAGAATAAAAAAACGGAACCTATTAGAATAATCTGTCCCACTTGGAGAAAACAGGTGTGTCTAAGCAGAGCAGAGGCGGAGGGAACCAAGTTAAGGACTACAGGTTTTATTGTGGCTAAATAGGGATAAAAGTGATGGGATCTGGATGTTTAAAGTCAACTCGAATTGCTTTCTAGGGAGGAGGGAGCAAAAGTGGAAGCAGAGAAGAGCTAGGAGCCATTGCTCACATGTGTCGGTCTGACCTAGGGTGGAGGAAATAGAGTCCAGCCATATTTTAGACATGAAATTGGAAAGAACATGGTCACAAGGTGGACATGGCCAAGTAGAGAAAGTGTCAAAGATGCTCATAGTCCTCCACATAGGTGACAAATGGTGGGGAGGCCAGAGGTGCCATTTGATGTGTTAAGGAAGAGACTCAGACTTGGGCTGAGCAAAGAGGTGATGATCAGTTAAGAATTTCAATTGAGCATCTACAATTTGAGTTGCCTATAAAATACCCACCTGGAGCTGTCAAGTAGGTGGTTTTGTCTTTGCATCTTGTGCAACTATTTACTGAGAACCTAATCTGTGTCAAGTTCTGCGGTGGGTGTGATACAAAGACTCAGGTAAGATAGAAGCCCTCACCTCCAGGGATGTAATGTGTGTTGCTTCAGGAGTTGAGAGGATATGTTGGAAAAAATTACAATCAAATTGGGAAATTATTCTTTTAAATTTTTAAAGAGGGAGAGAGAGACACAGAGAGAGAGAGACAGAGTGAAGAGGAGGGAGGGAGGAGGGAGGGAAGGAAGGAAAGAAGGAAGGAAGGAAGGAAGGAAGGAAGGAAGGAAGGAAGGAAGGAAGGAAGGAAGGAAGGGAGGGAGGACAGAGCGGACCTTGGAGTTGAAAAAGGTCAGCACTTCCTGCTAAGGCCACTGGCAAGGTAGAATTCTAAGCAAGGATGGAGGACATGAAGGACAGATTGAGGATGAGGCAGAATTCCCATTGCTCAGAACAGAAAAGGCGTGAACTCCCATGCTTGCCTGGACTATGTCCTGCAAAGTGCCACCGGACCAGGTGTGGGGTGAGAGGTGGAGGGTGCTGATTCACACTCTAGCGGGACTGAGCCCCCGGGTGTGAAAATTGTTCTTTCCATGGTTAAAATGAGCATCCACAGGGAACCTGCCCACTATGAAGGAGGTGAGTAAGAAGAGGAACAATGGCCAAGGTTGCCCTGGAGAAAGTGGTGTTCTTCTCTCCTAGAATTGAGAAGAGGGGCTTTGGGGCCATCTTTATGGGCCCATCCCCCAAAACATCTCCTGGGTGCCCCTTGAATACTTGCATCAGGAAACAAAGCATACCATCCCTTTTATATTTTCCTAAGTCATTGTTACCTAAAGAGAGGGCTTGAGAATGTTCTTCACAGTACCTATTTTTAAAAAAGTTCAGGTGCAGCCGGGCTTGCTGTGGTAGCACATGCGTATAATACCAGTACTTGGGAGGCTAAGATAGGAGGATCACAGGTTACAGGACAGCCTCAACAAGTAGTGAGAGTCTCATCAACCTAGTGAGACCCTGTTTCCAAATAAGAAATCAAATCAGGTTGGGGGAGTAGCTAGAAAGTAGAATGCCTCTGGGTTCAATCCCCAGTACCACACACACAAAAAAAGTTCAGGTGCAGTGGATATAAATTTATCTCCATGCAATGGTGAAATAAAAGATGACAGATCCTATTTTCTTTAAATCAAATTAAATGTAGCCCACAGCAGCCTTTACCTGACTTGGCTGGCATTAACAAGCAATCAATCTTGGTCTTTCATAAGGCCTCCCTCCACCCCACGGCCAACCCAGAAAAGAAGTCCCTGGGGACTTACAGCAAACAGAGCATTCATTGAGAGTCCACTGTCCTAAGCCCACCATGATCATTGCTGATATGGTCACCATACAGTTGTGTGTCTCCCAGGCTTGTTACCCAGGTTGCAGGGCCTATGAGGTGGGGCCTGCATTTCAAATGAGTTCCCAGTGGATGCTACTGGTCTGGGGGACATACTGGGAGAGCCATGGCTCCAGGGGGAAGGAACAAAAGTCCTACCCCTTTGAAAAGGGCAGGAAGAAGGGAGAGCGAAAGGAAAGGAAATTACAAGAAGATGAAGCACAAGTGAATATTGTCTTCAATTACTTGGCCATCCACTACGTCATGTTGAACGATGAGACTGTATTGACCAACACACGATTCAGATGTGGATTTGAGGGCATTCATCCATTTGGTGAGGAAGACCCAGGGATTGACATGAGGGCTGCTCTCTCTGGTGACCTCACATCTTTCCTTTTTTACAAGAGCTCCTTAGCCTGGAGCTCCAGACTCAGCCCACATCACTCACACAATTTTCAGAAAGTTGCTTCTCTCCCATCCCCAAATTCAGACAATTATTTTTCTCTCTGTTGTTTGCAAGTAAAATGTCGAGGTGCCTATGAGAGGCCTGGGAGAGGGGCAGCCTGATGCAGCGAACTGTGTCAGACATGTGGCCAGGGAGCCAGCAGCTTCTGGCCAGCTCTTCTGCTGGGAACAGAACCCCAGCAGCCCTGCCTGGGGGTGTGAGAAAGAGCTGCCCTTGGAAGGGCCGTGGTCAAAGGGAAGTCGCCCTCAGTGCTTTCTCTCCCTGTGGCAGTTCTGAAGTGTGGTCACGCTAGGGCAGTCCTGTCTTCAAATCTTGTCATGCCAAGGGCTAGCTGAGAGTGATTTTGTACAAGCTACTTCACCTCTCTGAGCCCAAGTTTCCTTATTTATTAAAGATAGATAGTACTAGTAGGTTCTGCAAAGTTTGAAAGGAATAATCGTGCATGGTGCTTGGTCCATCGCAAGTATGCAAATGAAGATGGTCCTTCATCACTCTTTACTCTAACTCTATTTTGGATATTGAGGCTCATGTCTTAGTTTTCTGCCTGAACCGTGAACTCTGTAAGAGAAAAAGCCAAGTCTGATTTCGTTTTGTATCAATTCATTCAACCCACATACATCTGTTGAAGCCCTATTATGTGCCAGGCACTGTGTTGGGCGTCTACCCCCCTGGCCCTGCACACAGTATGCAAGCATTGATTATGGGTTAATGAGTGAAAGGGGAGGATTGAAGAGAAGGCTTACAAAAGGTACCCCTTATCTGGGCGTGGTGGCACATACTTGTAATCCCAGTACTTGGGAGGCTGAGACCAGAGGATCTGGGTTTGCAGCCAACCTCAGCTACTTAGTGAGGCTCTCCGCAACTTAGTGAGACCCTGTTTCAAAATAAAGAATAAAAAATAGGACTGGGGGTATAGTTCAGAGGTAGAATGCCCCTGGGTTCAATCTCCAGTACCAAAAAAAAAAAAAAACCACTTATTGAGAACCTACTGTGTACTGCAGCAGTGCTATTCAAACTTCAGTGGTCCTACCACCCTCCTGCAGATGTTCTTAGAATCAGATTCTAATTCTTCAATTCTGGGCTGGTGTTAAGATTCTGTGTTTCTAATAAGCTTCCTGGTTATGCTAATACTGCTGGTCTATGAGCCACAATTTGAGTTTCAAGGTATCCTACTCTCATGTGTGATCTCATTTACTGCTCACGAAACTTTATGAAATGAGAGAGAGTAGACCCATAGAACTGCACAGCCGACCCCTCTGACAGTTAGGACTGTGGCCTCATTTGTGCCTGTTGAGCTCACTGAGCCTTAGGAACAGTGATTCCCATGTTGGCTTCACATTAGAATCTCCTAGGGAGTGTTAAGCACCCAAAATCTGCAAAGTTGGATGTCAGGTAATTCTAATGCACAGTATAGCTTGGGAACCGTGGCTTAAGAGCCCAAAGTCAACTAAGGGACAAGAAAAGAATGAGATCAACTTTTGCAATTTCAAAATTTCAAGTACCAATCATAGGCTTTCAGAATTTGGAGCTTGAGGGTTTTTCAGGATTTTACAGATGAGGAAATCAAGGCCTACAGGGGTTAAGAGGCTCATCCGAGATTGCTCAACACAATGATGGCAACATTAGGACTAGAATTCCAGCCTCTTAGTTCCCACTTTCTCTGTGCCCCCTGCCCCAACAGCTGCTAAGGTGGTGGCCATGAGGTTCCTGTGCAGGAAGAGAGAGGATTCCGGGAGCAGAGACATTCCTTGGAAAGGCCTCACTATACTCTTGCATCAGATGAGACCTGTAGACTCAGAGGAGACTCTGAGTCTACAAGGGGCTCAGAGGAAGGTCGATTGACAACAGAAAGACAGGGAAGGTTTCCTCACCAATATATGGCCAATCTTGAAATGATCTCATGCAAAAGATCACACTTTGACGTTTCAAGACCTTTAACATTCCAAAAGGAAACATATAGTCCCATTATGGCTGGAGCACAGTTGGTGACTTGATTTAGCACAATAGGCATTTATTGCAGCATAATGTCAGTTTTGTTGGATGCTTCATTACAAAGATACATAGGTATACAACCAGCTTATTTTTTGGAAAACAGGCAGGGCATTGGCATGCCTCCAAGTTGGAGAGCCCTATATCTTAGCTACATCTGTGTAGCTTTACCGTTGAACTCATTGATAACTTAGCTATGTAACATGACTGGACTAAATTGTAAGCATTTACCAAGAACTTACTCTGTGAGCAGCACTGGATTGTCTTTTAATGAAATTAAACATATTTAATCCTTATAACACTCTCGAGAAAGCAGCATTATTTACAGAGACCTGTACAGCTAGTAATTGGGGGAGCAGGATGTGCATTTAGCTGTGGGTGACTCCAAATCCCCACATTCAGAGTAGAGGTTACTGGCTCTGTACCCTTGTTCTGAAGACGAGGACTAGAGAGGGGAAGCAGCCTTACCCTGGGGTGCACAGCAGCAAATGCCAGGAATGGAGCTGATATCAAGCTCTTCTAACTCTGGAACCAATGATTTTTCCTATTATGTGCATGGGGAATGAAGCCAGAAGTAACAGCTAGGACTCCAAAGCCATTCCTCTTCCCATTCAGTCATAAGCCACCACCTGAGGAGGACATCAGTTTCCATGACAGACCAGATATTATTCTAATTCCCTCAAGTAAACTACTTGATGAAAAGAGAGCCCTTCAATCCTTCTGCACCTTCAAATCAGACCCAGGTTGCCACATGCCGTGCAGGTCTACCTTCCGATTCTGTGCCCCAGCAATTCATGTGTCCATTCATTGAGCAAATCATTGTTAGGTGACTCCTATGTGCCAGGAATTGCACTACGTACTGGGGATAAAGAGATAAGAAAAAAGCAGGGCTCTAATCCTGCCTCTGCCTTCATGGTCCTGGGGTAGAAACAGATAGAGAGAAGAGTTTTTGAACATTGTCATCAGCATCACAAAAGTGATAAGAACCAGGACATTAGAGCTCAGAGGAGGGCCTCCCATCCAGCAGGGGGTGAGGAGAGTCCCAGAAGCATCCCTCCAGGAACTGATCTCACACGTGAAACCTGAGTTCATATTTGGCAATTTGCAAAATCGAATGGTTCCAAAAATTGATGGAGGGGGAGAGGGACCAAGGCTGGGCTGCTGAAGAAGGTGTCAAGCAAAGGAAACAGTGTGTGGACAGGGCCCCAGAAGTGATCAGAGCAGGTGTGGAAGTGTGGGTGGCAGAGAGTTATTAGGACAAGTTCTGTGTGGCCTGGAGGTGGTATTTAAAGGAAAGAGTAGGTAGATTGGAGGAAATGAGGCCAAAAGGGGGAGAGAGGCTGGATCATGCAGAGGATGGCACCCTTGTGAAGAGGGCTGGCTTTTTACTCTGACAGTAAAGGGGACCCACTGAAGGTTTTAAGCCAGAGTGAGACTTAGCCTCATTTGAATTATAGAAAGATCATACTCTGACTGCAGTATGGAGATTCGAGGAGGCAGACTGGGAGAGCAAGAGACCACTTAGAAGGCTGTTGAAATAATTGGGGACTTCAATCTGTGCTGTGAGAGTAGGGGAGAGCAATGAGCAAATGTAAGACATATGTCTAAGTCTCCAGGACTTGGTGATGTAGTGAATGTGAAGACAGAGAGAAAGAGAGAGAGAGAGAGAGAAGAATAAAAGACCATGGTCTAAATACTGTTGTCTTGGGTAAGTGGGTGGGTTTAAGAAGGAGTACAGGAGCAGGAGGAAGAAAGATCTGAGAGGGAAAAGACAGTGTTGACTGTCTGTTAGTATGAGCTTGCCCATTCCCAGTGGGAATGTCCAAGAGGAAGTTGGAGGTATAGGTTTCGAAGGGAGAAAAAAAAAATCTTCCTGAAATTCTTACTTAACAGAAAAGCCCCTAGAACTGTACAAATGTCAGTGCTCTGTGATTTTATGAGAAAATAGGCCAAAAAAAAAAAAAGCTTGACCCCATCCATCAACTAGTTGTTCCAGTGCATAGTAAGGTTCAGAGAGATCAGCTCAGCATCAAAAGCCCCATGGACACTGGCACATCTAAGACCTTTTTCCTTTGAAATCGCAGCAAATGAAATGCTCTCTGATGCCTGTTCAGCCACTTACTCAGGAAACCTTCACTGAGCACTTGCTCCATGCCAGGCCTGGAGGAGACAGGATTAGAAAGGGGCTCCCTGTCCTGAGCATCCCCAGGAATAATAGGGACAGACACATGAACACGTGATCGTGGTTAACATACCATGTAGACGGAGGAGGAGAATTGAATGGCAGTGTCCAGGAGGCCCAAACGGTCTTAGACTTTGGCATGGTGACTGACGCCATGGAGTGGCTATGGAGTGATGTAGATAACTTGTGGGATATTTTCCATTTTCCATTTTGATGAATCCTACACAAAGTTCACAACTGCAGGCAGACTGGGCATTCAATGTAAGTTGCTCCATTTTCAGATTTTTCAGTATTATCACAATTTAGACCCCCTGGGAGTCATTAGGAACTCACTGCCACTAACGCAGGGCCCTCTCTCCTGGCACCGCATTTGTGGCAGTGAGTCCAACAACAGGGAAAGGAAATGAGCATGACAGGAGTTCGGGGAAGGACAGGAGAGACTCAGTGGGTCAGAAGAGGCTTCCATAGGAGAAGGACATCGCTCTTGTGTGGATTCACATTGTCAGTGCAAATGCCCAGAGACTGAGAAGAAGAGAGAGACACTGGAGGAAGGGGAGAAGCAGGACCCAGGAGGTGGGCAGCCTTGGTGTCATCCCCAGGAGGCATGTGAGCCCCAGGCAGCGGTGGGGCAGGGGTCTCATGCAGGCCCATGGGGCCCAGGCGAGTAACATAAATGAGACACTGAAAGGGGAGGAAAGACCAACTGTCCTGGTTTGCCTGTAACTGAGGGGTAGCCTAGGACACAGGGCTTTCCATACCGAAAGTAGAAAAGTCCCTGGCAAATTGCCGATGGATGGGTCACCCTGTACCTGGTAAGTGCATATCCTCTAGCCCCAACCAGGAGGCAGCTCCCAGCTCAGCAGGTGAGAATGCAGCCTGTGGTTGCTGATCTCCCAAATGTCCAGCAGAAGCCACACACCCAGAATCTTGGAGTCTCCTCTGGTTCTTAGATGTTAACAGATTCAATTGTCTTAAAAACACCACATGGACTGAAGGAGGCGTTTCTGTGGGCTGCACCAGCCTGTGGGCTGCCCATTTGAGGCTTGCTGGATAAAGTGATGAGAGGAAAGCCCTGCACAGCTCACCCTCCACCCCTGCCTGAGGCCTTGTGAGTGCATGTTCAGATGACTGTCATTATGCAGAGCGACTTCAGTGATCAATTGTTTGGTTTTTAATTTGATGTTCTCAACCAGATTTGGATGCTGGGCACAGAACGTAATAGATCAAAGCAGGATAAATAGGGGTCATGGAGACACCTTTTCAGCTAGCTAGCTTTCTTTCTTTCTTTCTTTCTTTCTTTCTTTCTTTCTTTCTTTCTTTCTTCCTTCCTTTCTTTCTTTCTTCCTTTCTTTTTTTCCTTCTTTCTTTCTAGATGAAATTAGTGCTCACTGGTTTGTTCTGCCCCAAACCTAGAAACCTATACAATGGGGATGGTAAAGAAAAGTATGTGTTTCAAATATCAGCCTTGGTTATTAATTGTGCTACATTTATTCTGCATATCAGGGCAACTCTCTGGCTAATACAGGTTGGGAAAGAATAGTTGTTTTGTTTGTGGGAAGTTGGAGGGTCAGGAACCACTCTTTGGAGAGAGCGAAGGGTAGTCTAGTTGATGGAACACAGTGGTTATACAACTAGGTTCTAGTCTCAGCTCTGCCACTTTGAGAGGCTGTGTGACTTTGGGGAGCTGCTACCCTCTCTGGCCCATGGCTTTCCCACCTGTGCCGCAAGGAGGAAGGCTCGCAAGAGAGTTTCCAAGGAGCATCCTTCCTACCAAGTCTAACTTCAAGCTTTCACTTTGATTAGACTTTTGCCAGGATTTCTCCAGGCCTGCCAGGGTGAGAGAGCCAGCAGGGGATTTAAAGAACAAATCAGACAACTATGACATCTTTTCTTCTCTTCCAGATGGAATTAGTAGATAAGGGGCTTTGGTAAGTCGATCTGATATCTCGGCACCATCAGGCCAGCTCTCTAAATGGCATTTTCTTTGTGTCATTTCATTTTTCTTTAATTGAGTGTGGATCCAAACACAGGAATGAAGGCTGGGTGCGGGAAGAAAGCTTCCCAGGCAGGGCTCCGTGGCCAGGGAGCCTCTGTTTCACGATGCAGAGGAGGGTGGGGCAGGTGGGGAGGACCTGCATCCATGCCAAACTGCAGTGTCACCTTTATTAATGACGATGGGGAGAGGGAGTCTGCAGGCAGCTAATGCGGACTGCAGAGGATGGGGTGGAAGGTGTCGCTGCCATTCCAGAGGACAGGGAAATGGGACAAATGGGAATTTACGAGGCCAGAGGTGAGGCGAGGGAAAGAAAGGGAGGAAAAAACGGAGTATGATGTCATTTGGAAAATTGCAAACCAATGAATCAATGAAGTATCCTTCCCAGAGCCAGGGAAGTTGCCAGGGAGGAAGCCAGGATGCCCGAGAGAGCCGGGGCCTGGCAGGAAGCAGGACAAGTTGGCAGAGCAGTGTCCGGCCTGGGGGTCAGCTGGCATAAGAGCCTGGGCTTGGGCTTCCAATCCCTTCTGCCCCCTCTTCCATGAATGGCAACAGAAGGAAAGCTCTATCTAAAAGGGCTTTGCAGGAGCTCGTTAATGTGAACCCTTGGAGTCAGCTTTTCAAACAGTTATCTCTGAGTTCAGCTTCATAGGATTTTTTTTTTCATCATTGGGATCAGCTTCATAAAAGCCAGAGTGTGATGATTCTGCCAGTTTTTACTCTGAACAGATGAAATAGTATACCCTTTATAGAAATGAAGAGCAAGGACTTTGAGTGGCTTTCTTTCGTTTTTCAAGACCCTGTCAGCAGAGCTGGCCTGAAGGCAACACAGTGGCAGGTGCCTGCATGGCGTCCCATTACCCATGGATCGAGCTTCAAAGCCCTAAGCCTGGCATTCAAGGCCCCTCTGTGGTGGGCCCCTCTAAATGTCTCTCCTGCCCCCCCCACTATGAACTTCTCCCCCAAAGCACCTTGCTCATTTCTACTTCTGCCCCATCCTGTTCCAACATCTAAAACTGGGGCAGCAATTTCTCAGGATCTGTTCTATCATTCCCCCTCCTTTGCCTCTGGCAGACATCACTAATCGATCACCACACTCTTTCCTGCTGAGCTAAGACTTGGCCTTAGAATCATTCCCGACACAGTTCTCTAGGCGGTCACCACTGATCAATTAAGTTAATCAAATTATAAAATGAAATGTATTTTCTGTTATAGATCTAAGATGTCCTTTCATATTCTGATTTTAATCTCTCTCAATCTTATAGCTCCTCAAATCTACATGTTTTGTGAAATTCTCCCTGAACATCCCTAACCATGAAGGTGTTCCCTACTTCTTAAAAGCCTGAAGCAAACACGATCTGTCATTTATACCTGTCACTCTACATCAGAATATATCTGTCTCTTCATACATCAGAGTTTCTCTATTTTGGTGCTAATGACATCTTGGGCCAAGTCATTCTTTGTTGGGGGTAAGATAGGGAGGTATCCTATTTTTTGTAGGATGTTTTATTCACATCCCTAGCCTTTGCCTAATATATGCAAGTAGCAATTCCCTCCCTTACTTATGACAACCAAAAATGTTTAGTGTTCTTTGAGAATCAAATTGTCCCCTGCTGAGAACCACTGTGAAACAGATAAATAGATGAAAAATGATAGAGATAGATAGATAGATAGATAGATAGATAGATAGATAGATAGATAAAGATAGATAGAGTCTCCCTATTAGTCTGAGACCTTCAGGACATGGGCCACAGTCATAGCTTCTTAGACACAAGTGCAAATTAAATATTTGCTAATTGATGGATTAATTGGGGATGAGGAATTGTCTGGGAAGGGAGAAAGCTTTTCCAAACCTGGATTAAGAATCCCACCATCAGTGTGATAGTACTTTGGGTTAGCACTGCAGAGTTGAGCAGTATAGTTTTCAAAGGTCACCTCTATACTCGTTTCCCAGGACGCTGTTATCAGACCCTGGTATCTGAGTGTGCTGTGACTTCAGATCCCTTGCAGTAGGGACAACTAAATCTATTTGGAGAGGTAGAAGGAGGTGCTAGGAGTGGCCTGGCTAATAAGTTGGGTGTGAGGTTGAAAGTAGGATGTGTAGGACTTTTGCTCTTCTTCAGTCCTCACGAAGGAAGCATGAGAAGTCAACTAAAGAAGTTCTATTCACAGAGTAATTGTCCCTCCTGCACACTCTCTTGTCTGGCTGTCTGTTTGTCTATTAACATGTTGGCTACCTGCTGCCCCCTCCTTCTTTAAACATTGAAGCTTTTCCAGGGAAAGAGGGCAGGGAAAGAACATATAAATTCTCATCCCCAGTGTAGCTCCCCAGGTCCACAGGAGGTTTAAATTATCTTCTGTGAGCCCTCCAAAAGCTAACTCTACATGTCCCAACTGATCAACAAACTGTTCCTGGGGAGTGAGGAAGGGGAACTGAAGCTGAGTGCTATGAGGAGTCTATTGGAAGACCTATGATACCCAGGTCTCATATGGGACCCTCTGCACATGTCTTCTGACTTTACCCTCCCTGGAGTCCTACAGAGGCAGTACTGTTACCACCATTCACCAAGAGAGGATGAGGTTCAACTAGGTAAAGCATCTTGCCCAAAGTTCCAGTCTGTCAAACAAAGCTGAGATTTGACCCCAGACATAAAGTGTATCCAGTGCCTTCCAGCAAAGCTATTCCTATGGAAAACCAGAGGCATTTCCTAGTATGTGATGTTAATGTTCCACGCAGAACCCTTCTTGACATTAATATTCTTGAGCAATGCAGAAAATGAAGGGAGGATCCTGAGCTGAACCTAAAATTATGGGAAATCCATGGGCTATAAAGCAGAGTCATTAAAGGGACTGGTTATATCCATATAGCTGTGTGTGTATGTCTACACTTACTGACTGATCTGTTTGCCTATAACATCTGGCTAGCTCTATAGGTTCCATACATCCATCCACCCACCCATGCATGCATGTATACATACATACACACATTAATACATACATAAATATGCACATTCATACATGCATGCATGCATATACACATACATACATACATACATACATACATACATACAATACATACATCTATCCATGCATCCATCTGTCCATCCACACATCCATTCATGCCTCCTCTACTCCCTTCATCTATCTCTATATAATATGACAGGATGCCTAGGATGTTTCCTAATATCCAAAGTTTGCTTGACAGTGAGAGTGGTGGTGAGATGAACTATTGTATACTTTTTCTTTATTGTAATTTGAGGTATTACTTAATTTTTCTTTCTAAATAAAATAAAAGGAATCTGTAGTTAAGTTGATCTAGGCAAGTTATATCACCTTTTTGCTCCTTGGTTTCCTCATCTTTAAGGTACAAATGATATTACCAATGTCTACTAAATATTAGGAACGATAAAAGAGATATAGCATGTTCAACACTTAGCCCCATAGTAAGTACTTAATAGCTGTTGGATGTTATGACCAGAATGTACTTCTCAGCAGCATCTGAGGCAGTACTGTACATACATTTCTGACTAAATATAATTTCTCTTCCAGTTATATTCTTCCCTTGCCATGACCCTATTAAGGTCCTTACAGATGGAGAAATCGAAGACCTAGCACCATATCTGACACTGTTTGCCCTTTAAATGGTAGTTATTGGAAACTTAGTATCCGTTATGGTTTGACTATAGAATGTTCCCTGGAAAAGCAGAAGTAAAATAATTGAATCAATGTTCTAATATCATCAGTGAGTAACTCCATTGATGGATTAATAATTTGAATGGATTTACTGCATGATAACATAGGCACGAAGTGTGTGACTGGAGTAGGTAGGTCACTAGGGGTGTGGCCTGGGGGACTATATCTATCCCTGGTCCTCCCCCCCCCACTGCTGCCCTGTGTCCCTGAGCAGCTTTTCTCTGCCATATTGTGCAGCTATGATGTTCCTGCCTTGGAGCAGGAATAAACCTCTGAACCCATGAGCCAAATAAACCTTTCCTCCTCTAAGCTGTTCTTGTCGGGTATTTGGTCACCGTGACGAAAGAGCTGACTAAAACAATATCCTTTTGTGACACCTTTTCTTGGAAGGTGGACCTGGATATGGATGCTTGCAGAAGGTGAGGAGCTGCTGAGGATGTGCATCCAGAGCTCCACACACTGTCGATGCTCCTGGTTTTGATTTTCCTCAGGGAGGAGTGAGCTGTGGGAGATGCCATGTTGTCCAGAACTCAAAACAGACTTTCCTGTACAGCCTTTCCTAAGGCATTCGTTGTGAAGAGCAAAAGCCCGTCCTTGGTGCAGGACCAAGAACAAATTCTTATTTCTGAAACTGTCCTTTTTGCCTTCAAACTTGTAACCCTCCCCACCCACACCTCCATGGATGGAATTAGAAACAAAAATTATCTTCAGTTCAGTTAAAACTGGGATAATTAGCTTCTTAGGTAAGTCCCCCAGACTCAGTTGGCTTTAACTGGAGGCTGGAAGCAGCCAGAGCATGCTTCTGTTCATTCAGCAGTGAACAGAAGGAGATGAGCACACTGAGCCTGAAGACAACGGAATCAATGTAAGACTAGAGTCCATGTCTGTTCCCACCGACAGAGGGCCAGACTCTCTTATAAAATAATCATTCAGAGAGAAGTGCTTGCTGTGGAGTGGGGACACACTAGGAACGAGGAAGAGTCAACACTGAAAACACAATTTTCACATTTCATGAACCCCCTGACCCTGGGAACAACTCCAGTGTAGTGCCTTTGAGATGGATTTGTGCGTAAGACCTGGAAGCCACTTCTTTAAAGAGGCAATGTTGTAGTACACAGCAGCCAAAGCGAGCTTCTTAAAACCCAAGTCGGTGGCCCCTTTTCACTTAGAAGAACATCTAAACTCTTGCCCCTCACCTCCAAGGGCCCATGGGGTCTGTTCTAGCCTGTCTCTCGAACCTCATACCTTGTCCCTCTTCGTTCATACTTTCTGGCCATTCTGGCCTTCTTTAGGCACCTGAGACACCCCTAGCACACATCCTCTTCAGAATTTTTTGCATCTGTTCTTTCCTGCCCCAAGATGTTGTTCCAGACTTTTGCATGACCATTCTCATCATTCAAGTTTTTACTCAAATGTCAGGGCTCAAAGAGGCCATCCCGGTCTACCCTATCCAAAAGTAGATCCTTCCCCATTCCATCTCTATTCATTGCTTTGCATTATTTCATTAGTAGCACAGATCACTGTCTAAAATTATCTTACTTATATATATATTCACTTATTTAAGATGCGTCCACCATGCATAGTCCTACCTAGTTGGAATGCAAGTCCCATGAGGGTGAGGCCTGTGTTAACCCTTGCTCACAGCTGCAAGGAGACAGTAGCTGAGAACAGCACCGGGAACCATGCCTGGCACATAGGAGGTATGCAAGAAACATTTGTTGAAGTAAGGAATGTATGAAAGAGTTATCTCACTGTGGCTTGGTGAGTTACAATTGAAGAAGTATACTCAGAACTACAATAAAAATTCTCTGATTTCTATACTTTCCTAGGACAACAGTGGTCAAGACATGACCCTAACATTTCAGTGTTTGTGGAGGGGGTCTCTGTAACATTCTTTTAGAGATGGGAAATACTCTAATAAGTTCAGCCTCTCATCTAATATTTATTGAACCCATCTAATATGCAAGTTCAATCCTAGATCTAGGCAATACAGCAATAAATAAGTAGACAAAATTTCTGCCAGGTAGATCTGATGGTGCTAACAGGGGAGATGCAAAGAAGGGGGTTATGAAAATAATGGAGGTTTTTTAATTATGACAGCCCTGACTTTAATTCCTGCACAACTGCATACTAAATATCCGTCTAAGTGAGCTGATCGGCCTCCTTGCATCTCGCCTCCCCTGTGAAATGGTCATAAAGCTGACCTCATGGAGGGCTGGGAGGACTGAGGCAGATGATGCAGGCAGCACCCTGGGCATGGAGAATGAATGAATGGGATTTACTTTCCTTCCACCTCCCCTTGTGATTAAACAGCCCGTTGCATCCTTTGGAAGATTTAAAGTGCTGTCACGCTGCGGAGCCTCAAGCTCAGGATACAGCCAGGATCAGAGGTGTGGATTTCAAAGGAAGAGCGAGCATGTGACAAATTCAGGCTCCTATTCCAGCTTTGATTCAAAACAGCCTCCCCCTGGCTCCTCTGGCTCCTCGTCAGGAAGGATGGCTCTTTAAGGAGACACCCTACCTAGGGGCCTGGCCCTGCCTTATGCATGAGAGCTGATCCATCCCTAATGCCATCCCTTATGGCCACAGTGTCCGGCAGAGGTACACACAGCTCACCCTCCTGGAGCCATCCTGTCTACAAAAGGGACATGCCAGGGTGCACCCCCAGGCACCTTTCTGTTTTCCTGTGATGGTGTCCCTTTGACATGGAATGGATCACACAAACCTCCTGGATTTGTGCCTGGCAAGCCACTTCCCCATGAACGGTGACTTGGCTTACTCTATCACTCAGCAGGGGGGTCCGGGTTCTCAATAAAGACAGTTGTATTTCGTGCTTCCGAACAATTCATTGTTGTCTCTTCTCCTACCTGCCAGCAACTGTCCCCGAATCAAAGAATTCTCTCAGGATGCTCTGCTCCAAGAGGTGCACACTCAATTTCCCAAACAGCTGGACTTGAGGCAGGTTGTTAACCAAAGGCTCAGAGTTGAAGGACTCACAGCTGCTTACTCCGAGCTGAAACTGAGAGAACTTGATGTGTTCACAGACATCATGCTTGACTGTCCATCATGGGTGGACAGTCATCATTTCCTCTGTTCGGATCAGGAATTTTAATTAGCTAATCTGCATAGCTTCTCAGAACCACAGTCAGCAATAAGATACTGACAATAACTAATATTTAGTGAGGGCTTTCTGCATTCCAAGTTCTTTACACAAATTAATGCTTTATTCCATATGAAGTAAGGAATATTGTTATCCTCTTTGACAGATGAGGCAACTGAGGTACAAGATTCCAAGGTAACAAGATCAGTGGAGGCAGAGCTGAGATTTGAACTCAAGTTGTAGAGCTGACTGACTCTTCTTTTTTTTTTTTTTTTTTTTTTTTTTTTTCCTTTTTAAATACTGGGGATTGAAACTAGGGGCATTCTACCTCTGAGCTATACCCTCAGCCCTTTTTTTTATTTTGAAACAGGGTCTCACTAAGTTGTTGAGGTTGGCCTTGAACCTGTAATCCTCCTATCTCAACCTTCCAAGTACTGGGATTACAGGCATGGGCCATTGCACACATCCTAGGCCCCTGCTCTTAATGCTTCCCATCCTGCAGAGCCAGATGTAAGCTCTCTGGAGCAGGACCTTACCTGGCCCTGCTCACTGCTATAGCCCTGGTGGCGTCCAGCACAGTTCTCAGAACTTGGTGGTCGCTACAGGAGAATACGCACCTTAGCTGCCCCCAAAGGATGCTCCAAATTACAACTCTGAGTTGTCTAGCAGAGTTCTAAGATGAATGGGTTTTAGAGTCCTCATTTGTCCTGATACCAGAGCCTCCCACCTCTAGTCCTGGATCCACCACGCAGACAGTGCTAGTTTCATCCGAGAATAAAATCTGTTATATAACCACAAGGCAGCCGTGGGGGTGAGCAAGGAAGCAACCCGAGAGGGGCATTTGGCCCCTGCAGTCGCCAAAAGGTGGCTCGAGGAAAGAAGTTTCTGTCTCATTGTGAGCCTCCCTGGGTGTGCAAACTTTCCTTCATCTCCTCTTCTCGGTGCTTTCTATATTTTATTTTATTTTATTTTAGTCGTGCACATTATTTGAAGTTACTATAGCAACGTGTCACCAGCTGGTATCGCATAGTAATGTTGGCATTTAGGTAGCAAGCTCCCTAAGTTGGCTGTTTCCTTCCCTCTGCGAGCTCATCTCTCCCACTAACCTCAGGTGAGTGGGGGATGTTTCTGCAGCTACCATCCCCTCTCCCCTATTTTGTTTGTTCTCCCAGGCAGAGCACACCAACAGTGTCCATCCACTGAGCACTGCAGGCGTCCTGAGTGTGTGTTTGCATTAGAGATTGTTAAATAGGCATATTTAAGTTGAATGTCATATACCAAAAACTATTGGCATCATTAATATAATGATGATGATGATGATGTTTTTTTAAAGCAGAGGCATGAGTACAATCACTAGGGGAGGGCTACTATTCCCATACAAATCGCCTAGTATTCCAGCTGATTATTTTGCTCACACGATGTTCTCTGCTGCCATCACACAGTGAAGAGACCCTGACTGTTTTCCCTTGGACCTTCAGCTCTCTCCCAGGTGTATGAGACCTCTCCATGAACTTGATGAGCTGAATTAATTAAAAGAATCGATCACCGTGGATTGCTGAAGAGGTTTCTATATAGCTAATAAGCCCCGCCACTCACGGCGTTAAGTAGCCCCTCATCAGCCAAGTGCCTGCAATGATCGTACTTATTTTTACACATTTGACCTAGTTTCAATCCGTGTCTCCTCATGCTGTGATCCATTAGCCACATTTTGAACCACCCCGATCGGAGCAAGGTACCTGCCTGGTTTGCGCCAGAGTCTAAGATTCAATTTCTCTCTGGAATTTAATATGCAAGTCCCACTGGTATTCTCTTTTAAGAAGCAATTTCCTATCTAGGCACCTGGCATGCTGCTTGGGTATGGATGAGTGGCTGCTTCCTGCCTTTGTAGTAAATACATGTCTATTACAGAATTTCGGCCAAGGGTGGGGACAGGGGTATTCTTGTTAGCCTAGACTACAGGGGACCCCCACCCCGCAGTCCCCCATGCACTATTCAGGCTTTTCCAGGTTGCTGGCCAGACAGGGAGTTTAAGCTCCTACACGATAAAGTTTGAGCAATGTTAATGTTAGGTCTGTCTCAATTGCTAGGGCGAATGCAGCCTGATCTTTACCCAACTCCCAGCTCCTTTTAAAAATTTAAGACGTGGTGGATGTGAAAGTATGTATGGTCTCAAACTTGTTTAAAAGAAAGAGGGGGGGGGAGGGTGCAATTGCCATTTTGAGGACACTATTTAAAAAGAGATACACATCAGAGAAGCACACTATGATTCCATCATTCTATCATTATGTGACAAAGTGTTTTTTTTTTTTTTTAATTCAAATGACAGAGAAGAGCCTTTTCTGAGCAAGAACCTGCTCCTCGTGTCTTGCTCCATTTCAGGTATCAATCTGTCACGTCTGTGTGCTTTCTGAAGGATCTCATACCGAAGTGAGCTAGACACTATAGCAGAGAAACAGTATGTGTCCAGTTGCAACTAAAGCACTGTCATTTTTCATTAACAGCCCAATGCAGGTAACTTGTCCAAACTTCAGGCACATTGCATTACAAATACAACCGAAACCCAGCTGGGTTTTTCTATGTGGCAGTTAGAACAAAGAAATTAACAAGCTGGTAAAAGTCATTTTGACTGACCCATGAACTCTAACACTAATCAACTCCTAATAAAATGACAATGGTTTCTTTCATGAAATGGTCACTCTCTCTAATAGGACTGGAATTCCACTCTTTTTTTTTTCCTTTTTCTTTTACAAGGAACCATAGAAGTTTCTTTAAACAAGGCTTAAAACAATGCAACCTTCTCAAGGCTCAAGGTAATTTCAGGCAGAATGAGCTCCCGGGTCTGGGTTGTTTTTTTTTTTTTTTTTCATTTCTCCCCGTTCAAATTCAAATCAAGCCATTGGAAATAACAAGCATTCCACATCTGTGCATTTGGGGCAGCCTGCAGTTCTGACAATGGTGGATTTTCACCACACACCACTACACACACCCTCACAAGCTCACAATCCCCGCGCTCATTTACGCCAAAGCTTTAAAAGTAAACTATTTTCCAAGAGACGACAGACAGCATTTTCTCGTAGAAGATCATCCATCACACACAAAAATAAAACCTTCCCACATCTCTTACCTTGAAGCAGTGGAATTACCTGCAGAGGATATGTCCCTCTTCCTGGTACTGCGAGCCAGGCTGAGACCAGCAGCAGAATAACTCCCAAAGAAGGAAAAAATAAGTCCTTTCTATTGTAATTCTCACTGTTTATATGCAAGAAGGGTAGTGGGTCTGCTCACGTAGGAATAAATAAAAAGCCGAACAAACTGCACAGCAGCTACTACGTGAAGAGAAAAGACCTCTAGTGGTCACAGGCTGAATTCTTGAAGGAAGGGAGAGAAGAGATGGAGGGAGTGAAGGAAAGAGCTTGTTGGCAGCGTGCGTGCGTGTGTACACACACACTCGCACACTCGCCTTTACACACTTTAAATGCTACGATTTCTCCTTCCTTGCATTCAGCTTAACTAGAGTTATGAACAAGAATAAAGATCATGTTCTGGTTTAAGTGAAACCTGGTTAAGTTAGTGATGGGAACCTTCAGTCTGACTTTAAGGGGGCCCAGGATCTGACAAGCTCACCACTACCCCCTGGGGCCTGATCTGGAGAGAGGATGATGCTGTGGGCTATCCAGGGGGTGCAACCCCCGTGGAGAGGCAGCCAGTTCCTTCCACAAAGTGTCCTTGGGCAGTGCTCGAGGGAGGTCCAGCTTTAGATTTTTGGGCATGTTTTCTATGGTGTGCAAGTGTGGTGGTCACCAGCACTCCAGACCAGCTTCTGTGTATGTTACCTGCTTAGTCATACAGAGTCTCTTGATTAAAAAGTTCACATAGCTGTTTTGAAATTCTCAGTAACTTTGAACAAGGGGCCTGCATTTTCATTTGATCCTAGGCCCCATAAATTACATAGCTGGTCCCGCTGACGGAGAAAGCATACTATCCTTAATTTCCCCATTGAAAAGAGCTCAGAAGCAAATGAGACTCTGTATGTTTGGGAGCTGCTTTAGCAAATGAAAGCTTGAGAAACATCCAGTTACACACAGGGTTCCTGAGCAAGAATGCAAAAGGGGCTTCCGGCAGCTATCCGGGGTGTCCATCTACTACTGGGGCAAAATTTTAAACCTGTGATCTAGTGGGTGTATATATTTTAAAACATGTTATATTTCTTTTTTTTTTAAGAGAATTTTCTTTTATAAACAAAGGCAGCTGTATGTGATACCAATCCCATTTTTTTTTTTTATGGTTCAAACATAAAACTTCTAAGTCTGTCTTCTGCAGTAGGGGTCCCTAGAGATGTCTATCACAGCGCCAGGCCCTCTGCACTGGGCTGGGCCACAGTAGACCCTGCTCTTGCCAAGATGGCAGCCCCAGTGGGATCTTGCAGGAGGCCATGGAGAGTGGCTTCTCATGCCTGCTGGACCAGCGGCCAGTGCCAGGTTCCAGAATAGGTCTCTTTTCATGCTGCTTGTAGATACCCACAAGTTGGTTTCAGGACGTGCCCTGAAACCAACCTGGGAGAGAGAAACAGAAAAACCTGAGCTGGTGTCTTCTGGGGCAGGGAAGGGTGTGGCTCTTGCCCTTCCCTCTCAGGGATCCTTCCGGACCCTCCTCCTCTCCAGGTCTCCCTGCCTTGAGGTCCCTCTTGTCTGAATCCTTCTGGCCCGCTGTTGACTTCACAGATCCAGGGTATTGTACTTTTTTCTCGTGGATGTCAATCAGGCTTTCCCAACTAGATCACCTCCTCCTGAAGGGCAAGCGCCATCTCTTCTCATTTCTTTCATCCTCCTTAGCTCTTCATAAGTGCCGATCCCAGTACGTGCTGGGTTCTCTCCCTGACTGGCTGATGGTGATCCAATAACTGATCTGTGTGCAGAGAGCTTTAATATACTTTATGGTGCTGTAGGAGCCATCAGGTTCTTTTTGCTATTAGTACAGTTTAATTTTACAGAATAGTGACTTTCATTGTGGCATAGTCATACATGTAAATAACACATTTTGATTATCTGATCCTTTTATAATCCCTCTGAGGGGAGATTGGATGGATGGATGGATGGATGGATGGATGGATGGATGGATGGACAGACAGACAGATTGTTGTCCCACCTTAGAGATGAGATAATTGGAATTTACACATGCAAAATTATCAGAAAATGAAACTGTCTTCAGGATCTTGACATAGGAAGGTGCTCTGAACACCCACGAATCACTCTTTTCCCAAAGTACAAGCAGCAGAAGAGATAGTGGGTCCGATCTTATTTTCACATCTGGAGCTTTTTGTGGCCCCAGATTCATAATAGGTGTTCAGTGAGTACTTTTTCTATAAGTGAACCATACGTGACATTTCCTTGTATAGTTCACATGCTGATCTGGTAAGGAGAGATTGTCCTCCTCGAACAGTCCTTTATTCTTGTCTGGGATGGCTGAATATTTTCCAGTTTGAAGTCCAGGGAATGGAGACGATAAAACACAAAGTCCTTTCTCCACCAGTTGATGGTATATTTTGCTTTGTTTCTTACAGAGTCACTTTGTGGCATGTATGACAGCCATCTTAAACCAGATGGGAGACCAACACTATTCCTTCTATATCGAGACCTTCCAGACCAGCTCAGACCTTGTGGTGAGTCTGCAAGATGCTGGGGGTGGAAGTGGGCGAGGGAGATGGGAGGAGAATGTAACAAATGATGTTCTTGGTTCTCATGAGTGTGTGTGTGTGTGTGTGTGTGTGTGTGTGTGTGTGTGTGTATGTGTAAGTTTATAAGTATGCATGTCTGATTCCCTATTTCTTCCTTTTTCCTTTTTTGCTATTTTCTATTTCCCTAAAGACCTATGGAACATATTTTTAATCCTAATCAGACTTGAGTTCTGAATGTCTATTACATCATCTAGATATGGTTTAACACATATTTGGGTATGAATTTTGGATACTTTGGGGCTTAAGAGCATGAGAGTTGGGGTCTTAAATTTAAATCCTGGATTTGTCACCAGCTGGCTGTGTGGCCAAGAGCAACCTAACTTCTCTTAAGCCTCAGTTTCCCCATCTGTAAAATGGGCAAACTATTGTTTAATGTCACAGGGTCATGAAGAGGTTATGTAAGAGTATGGTGGTGCTCACATAGAAAGCACCCTGTAATAGAGATTACATTATGAAAACAAATGCATGGAGGAAATTGGCCCCTGAGCCCACTTTTTTTTTTCTTTCTTCAGTGCTAGCAATAGAACTTCAGGCCTTGCACATGCTAGGAGAGTGCCCTGTCCTTGAGCTACACCCCAGCCTTGAGCCCACTCCCTCTCACCTCTCAGGACTCATTTGCTGCAGAACCATCTGCCTGTGGCCTGTGGGTCCTATTTCTGCAGCAGACGACTTCATCAATAGACAGACCAGCCCAAGTTGTCCCTCTCTGAGGGCTACAATGGAGCACCCTGTGCCCTCCACCTGGTCACCTTTGTCACTGTCTCCTTCCCATTGCCAGATTTGGGAGTTCTGCTGCTGGAAGCTCACTCTTATTTCACCTTGGAGGAACCAAGGGCACCGTGAATGAACCACCTCAGAGAGTGACCCGTAAGAAGGGAAGCCAACACCCCACCATCCACTCAGCAGTGGTCATTACCTCTTCTTAATAGGATTGGCAAGAAATGGGGCCTTTTTGTGGATACACAAAAACCAAAAGGAGTGCTAAGTAACTCAGGTTTCTGCCCCCTCAAGTTCTCTATATCTTGGGACCTAGAAAGTGAAATACCAGATTCCTGGTTTTTTATCCTTTATGGAAATAAGTTTCTAGAGAAGGAAGGTAGAAAGGGAATTCTTATTTATTGAGCATCAACAATTCCTTGTCTAATCCTCACAATAGCATGACACAGGGGTTAGCATTCACATTTTCCAGGTCTGCATCCTGCTTATAGAGAGCTCCAAAGCCAGTACCTGGCAGAGTAGGATTTGAACCTGGGCTCTAGTGCCCTAACTCGGCACCATCCTCTGTGAGCCAGGAGGCTTCTCCATCCCTCAGGTAGGGAACATGTCTGTGATGAGATCCACACTTCCCCAGGTGACATCATGGATGAGTGACAATAGCTACCACCATCATCGCCAAGCCTTTCATAAGCATTAGCAAGGCCCTGGGCTCCGTGCAAAGCATCTAACAGACAGCGTGCACTGAGTCCTCCTGGAAACCCTTGAGGTTGACGTTATCCCCCTTCTGCTGATGTGGAAGCTGAGATGCAGAGCATCAAGGTAAATTTTTCCTAGAAGTACAGATTGCTGGAAAAGAACCGATGCCATTTCCAGAATTTTGCAATTTATCTTAGAGTAATGATTTTCAAACTGTGTTCTTTCCAGCTTCAGTATTCTCTATCCCCCCGCCCAACACACACATACTTCAACCAGAGCTGATCTACTATACTACTGTCTATTTCATATATTGGGTTCCAGGCAAGATTCCTTTGAACAGAAAATTCTACAGTTAGAATCATTTAAAAACCACTGCTTAGGGGAAGGATCGTGAATGGGTTCCCTCTGGATCTGAGGCTTCACCTAAAGCATTCAGGAGATACGGCTTCATTACCTCTAGCTCAAGAGGGCCTCGGTGCTAGTGACTCTGGTCTTTGCTGTCTAGATTTGTCTTGAATTTGTTTTCTCCAAAGATGGAGATCAAATATGGCCCACTGCAAAACCTGATGGAGTGTGCTGAAGTCCATTTTAAAAAAATGCTTTTATCAGTGCATTGTAATTATACACAGAGTGAGATTCAAAGTGGTACAAGCAACACTGAAGTCCGTTTTGAACCTCTTCAAAGGAAGAGTCCTTGTCACCGTTCTTCCTCTGGTCCTCTCATGTGCATGTGTGTGACAGATGAGTTAGCTGTGTTTACAGCACTGCTAATTAGATGTTCATTTAAATAATAGTTTGTTTGCTCAGTGACCTGAGATGCTTTCATATAGTGTGGATTATTTCCTTCTCAAATACATACTTGGGGAGATGATTATAAAATTGCCACATCAGCAGCTACATTTACTTCTTTATTCTCAAAGACAGAATTAATAGTGCCTTATTTTGAGAGCATCGTCTCATTCCATATTCACGTTCCACTTATTTGTGAAACAGTGTCTCGGTAGCCAACTTTTACGCTTCCATTTACAATCCATGGCAATGAATTTCACTGAATTACCTCATGGAAAGCCGATCCCCTTCCCTTTCTGTTCCTCTAAAAAGTAATAAAAAACAAATTTAAAGAGCCAACAAGATCTGAACACTTGCAGTCAGTTCCCACCTGCACGGCAGGGTGGCTGATGTGATTTCCTTTGCTATTTCAGGACTTTCTGATGGAGACCTTCATCATGTTCAAGGACCTCATTGGGAAGAATGTGTACCCTGGAGATTGGATGGCCATGAGCATGGTTCAGAACAGGTGAGCTGCCACCTGCTCCCCTAAAGCCTCTTCCCACCATTCATTGTAAAAATCACTGGAAGAGATGAGATGGGAATAGCTCCTCCCTAGGGAGAAGAAATTAAAGTGTTAATAGATTTTCTTTCTACATTTAAATCCAGGGAAGGACTCCATATCTATCCTCAAGCTACTCTAAAGTTCCCCCACCTTCTCCATTCTTCAAATGCCAATTAAAACATATAAAATTTTCCCTAAACTCTCAAGATAGGAAAGCATTTTAAATTATGTTGTTTAAAATAATAAGATATATTCTGTGACTTATGGTTAAAATAATTGTCAGAAGCATTGCATCCAACAGCTTTCTGTGCCATAGGATTTCTTAGAGATTTTAACATGTGATTTTCTAAGAGGAGGATTTAGGGTACAACATTTTTACAGATAAATTTGCCTTTGGAAACATTTTGTGTGCAGTTGGTGTTTCCCTGTTTGTGTATATCATACCTACTAACATCTTATAGAGTATCAGGGTAATGGCCAGTATTAAACATGAGGTAAAATAATTATAAACAATTTCCGTATTTATGTTCTATCTCTAATATCATTTCACCAAGTCATAACATTCAGCAACATTTTCTTTGTGTGTGTGTGTGTGTGTGTGTGTGTGTGTGTGTGCGCGCGCGTGTGTGTATGTTACTAGAAATTGAACCCAGGGGCATTCTAACTCTAAGCTACACCTCCAAACCTTTTTATTTTTTATTTTGAAACAGGGTCTCACTAAGTTGCTGAGTCTATTGTTAAGTTGCTGAGGCTGGCCTCGAACCTGTGATCCTCCTTTCTCAGCCTCCCCAATTCAGGGATTACAGGTGTGTACCACCACTCCTGGCTGCAGCATTTTATAATACTCCCTTCTCCCTTCCTCAGGGTCCCAGTCTCTCTCACAAGTCACGGTCTTCCCTGGTTTCTCTCAGAGCTTTATTCCCAGATCCCATCTGTGATTTCCTTTCAATGGGGGTCTTCTTTCCTCCTCTTTCCTTTCTCTCCCCTTTTCTTTGTCTTATTGTATTTGTTTTAGGTCCTTTCTATCATCCTCTATCTATTGCCTTTGTTCTACATCACAAAAACCAAGCATTTGCTGGCAAAAAATAAAATAAAAAATAAACATCCCTAGGGGTGGAAGAAGGGAAGAACAGTCAAAAGCAGAATTCTCTTTAGTGGAAGAGAAAGAGGGAGACTGTAAACATTTCTACATTAATGAATTTATTATTAGATACAGTCTGAGAATTTCTTTCTCACCTGTGCCTAAAAGCTGACTCGAGGCTGAAGGAGGCATCTGTCTGTCTGTCCATCTCTGCTTCAGTGGGAAGGGGAGGATCAGCCCAGCAACTCAGTGTCAGAGCATCCTCAGTGGGGCTGGCCTTGCTGATGATCCCGTTCCCCTCACACGGGCAGAAGGCTGGCTTCTGCAGTGTTGAACACCCTGGTAGGAATAAAACCCAGCCCCCTCCCCAGTCTTGTGTCTGGACCAGCTTCCTGGGCACGAGACCTGTGCAGTGGCTGGAGTCCCAGGCTCTTAGGGCTCTGTGCCTGGTCTGATGTCCTTACGTCATCATCTCATCATTTCTAATGATCCTGGACAGAGAACTCATGCTCTCATTTTTCTCTGAGCCCCACACATTATGTAGTTGCTCATGCCTACATCAGCGATCAGTTGGTCACCTGAGTCACAGTAGCAGCCGCCTCCTGTACTGCATGTGGGCACTTCACTGACCTGACGGCTGGTTGATAATGTCTTGGGATTTTGCCAAGTGACACAAAGCACCCAGGGGAGGCAGCAGTTGCCATTTCCCTTTTGCCCCACATTTCAGACACACTTAACTTCTCAACATTGCTTACTTTTCCATTTCTCTATGACTTTGTATAAACTGTGGCTCTGCCTGATGCCTCTTCTCTCTCCTAGAACAGATGCAATAGAAGGGCATCCTGCAAATTCTCGACTGTGGTATCTCCCCTTCATGGGTCCTTCGAGGATTCTTTGTAGGAAAATGTGTTCTCTCCTCTGTGTTGGCACACATGCCCCTATTACAGCACTAACCACGCTGTCGATAATTCTTTCTTCATATGAATGTTTCCACCAGCAAATAGACTTCTTGAGGTCAAGCTCTATGTCCAGTTTATCTCTGTTCCTAGTTCCTGGTACAGAGCTTGATATTCATAAATATGTATCGTGAAACTCTGTCTATTCGAGGGTATGTATTGACTAGGATTCTTAAAGAATTCAAACTTACTTAAGCAAAAAGAGGATTTATTGATTTAGATAGCTGAAAACAACTCAGAGGCATAGTTTCAGGCATGGATGTTTATGTGTGGTTGAGTAGTGATGTAAGGAATCTGTGTCTGTAACTCTGTAACTTTGTTTATTCTTTCTGTTGGCTTTCTTCTCAAGCAGATTTTTTTTTTTTTTTTTTTTTTTAGAGTATGGAAGACAGACTCTAGAAGTTGAATATATATGCCTTGTTGGATTTGTAAGCCCAATAGAAAGAAAAGTCCTCAATAGGTGTAAGAAAAGTCTCCAGGCTAATTTTCAAAAGTTGGGCTTGGGGCTACTTGCTCATGAAAAGTGTTAATAAGTCAGGCCTACATCACACAACTGACCTTTAGAATTGGGGGATAGCGTGGTTAGTTCTATCAAACCACAAAGTCTGGAAGCAAGAGAGGATGCAGGAGACATAATTTTCCAAAGGAAAAGCTAGGAGTTGTCACCAGAAAGAGGAAGAGACAGTAGGCAGACAAATGTACCAATATCTACCAGTGATGTGGGTCAGCGGGGTTGGAGTCCCACGAGGCAAGCCTCCTCTTCTGAGCCCCTTACATGGTCATTCTGAAGAAACACATGCTGCTCCGTGTAGGTGTGCTTTGCAGGAGCATCCTCCCTGAAATCACAGCTCTCGCTACAGGATTCAGTTCTTTTGGGCACAGGCCAAATCATTGTGTCGTCTAGTGCAGCGATGACACGATGATCCTGGTTTCTCCATACCTGTAAAATTAGGATATAATTTTCTAAGAGACCAAAGAAATTGAATGTGTCTCCTAATAGAAGCATTTGCACCTCTTAAGGATCTAAATACTATCTTTGTATTTAAATCTTTTTTAAAATTTAGACTCAGGATCCTGGCCTAGGTTTCAGACTCCTGGGTTCCACCACCTTCTCTTTCTTGGGAAGTCTTTTAACCACCTGGAGTGCCAGTTTTTCAATGTGTACAATGGGGACAGCAATAGCTCCATTTTATGGGACACGCGCGCACGTGTGTGTGTGTGTGTGTGTGTGTGTGTATGAGAGAGAGACTGAGACAGAGACAGAGACAGAGAGAGAAAGAGAAAGAGACAGAATATGAAGTGAGTTGTTCCTTAACATCTTGCTTGGTGTCCAGGAAGCACTCAGCAAGTGGCAGCATTACCATCCCCAGGTGACGATAGCAAACACAGTCTTGAAGTAGTGAAGCACACACCCATGTCAACCCCAAAAACATGTCTTTTGATTCTCCTCCCAGACACATAGCTTAGTTTGTGATTTCCTTCATCTTCTGATCACCATGCTCCCTCATATTTATGGAGCTCTTAGAATTTTCTCACTGGTTTCACAGCTCTTGTACTGTTATAATAGCGAGCATTTATTAAACACCTAGATCCATCACTATTGTAAATGCTTTGCATGCATTAGCTCACATTTAATCCTCACAACAACATTATGATGAGGTAGAACTATCATCATCTTCAAGGAACAGAATAGATAAGTAACTTGCACATGGTTGTGTTGCTGATAAGAAACAGAGACCCCATTCCATCTCTTAACCTTTTCTGCTTCACCCTGTAAAATAGCAGGGCGTGTATTAAGTGCACTGTTCAGATATACAAATGGAAGCCCAAAGAGGTGAAATGGCCTGCCAAAATCATGCAGCTAGGTAGTGGGAGACTTCAACATAATTTTGAATAAATAGGACAGGTACCATGGTTTAACCTAGTCCCCAGAACACCATTTCTCTTCTATAGAAATATCCAACTCATTCATGTGGCCAAGGCAAGCTTCAGTTGTTAGTCTGAATGTTAAACCAACTTTCTTTCCTTTTTACTTTTCTTCCTGCCTTCTCTCTGCCCTTCCTTCCTCTCTCCCTCCCATCTCCCCCCTCCCTTTCTTCCTCTTTTATTTCCATTATCTGTATTAGTATAATTTTTCTATCATCACTTATAATTTATGTATGTATTAGTCATCTGTTATTTATTTTTCTGTTTATTGACGGGAGGAGTGGCAGTTTCCAGGTTTGAATGTCTCCCAGCTGTGTACTGTTTGTATATACAGACGTAATGACACGTCTCCTGGAAGAAATATTTCCTGTTAGAGCATTTTTCTTTCTGGTATGATGCAGCATTCAGTAAGATCTGATTTATATGATGTGGCTAATTTTTAAATGATCAAGTTCTTTATAATGCTGTAAATTAACAAAATTGTGCTTAGGAACCTCTTTTTTCCCCCTCTTCCATCTGTGCCTTGATTTGGAATTCCATCGTTTTGAGGGGACTCAGGAGTTTATATACATCCTAAAGTTACACTTAAATACAATCAATCAACAAATATTTATGGAATGCCTTGGGCATCCAAGGGACCAGGAAGTGGGCAGATTTGTTTGAGATGTGGTCTTAGATGGCAGAGAGCTTTCCACCCTGGTTAGGGAGACGGTAAATATACCCTTGGAAATATGACCACAAGCTGTAGTGATTGTCATGAGTTTGGAGCTCAGAGAGAGCCCAGAGGCAGCAAAGAGAAGTTAAAATTTGAGATTGTCTGTATTCAAATACTGTCCACATCATTTAATAGTTTTATGATGTCAGGCAAGTTACTGAACCACTCTGGACTCAGTTTCTTTACTGTAAAATGGGCCTAACAATCATACTTATTACAAAAAAAAATTGTGGGAACTAAAATAATATACAGAAAGTAGAGCAATGGGCCCATAGCATGCAGTTCATAAGTGTTAGTTATTATTTTCATATTCAAGTAGTCTAGTTATATCCAAGATGCTTCATGGTAGAGGCAGATCTGGCTGGAGCTTGACTACATTTATTAGTGAACGTTTCAAGGTCTCATATTGTCTCGAGCACATACTAAGTCCTAGCAGTCAAGCCTAGGATATCGAGAAGGGCAGTGTGTTCAGCAATTATACAGAGGTTCCATGAGTATGTTGACAAACTATTAACCCCTCTTCCTTCTTCGACCTACCCTAAGTTGAAGTGACTATTCCTTTTTAGTACCCCCACCTCCTCTGAACCACATCATCTGGGGGTGGAGAGGGAGAGGGAGAGCCCTTCACAGTTTCTTTGATAGGCACAGCACCCCCATCCTGATGTCCAGACCCCAGGAGTCTGTGTATCTCCGACTGGAACCCCATTATTCAGGAATTGTCCGGGCATACCTGGGGTGAGCCATGCCCTAACCCCCAGCTAGCATTCACTCTAACTTTTTGGTGCATGGGATGTGTGTTGTAAGAGAAGCAGCTTAAAGGATCTCGAAACTGGATATCTCTGTGCCTCAGGAAGCGGGATAAGAGCTCCTGTCCACCTGCTAACTCTTCAAATTTTGACCAGTAGAATCAACTGTATCTCACAAACCACAGGGGTGAGGGCAATGAGATTCAGAAAGGCCCTGTTACACCATGCTGATTCTCCCCAGAGAGAGCATGCTCTCCTCCTGTCCCTTCTTTTATTCATATCATGCAACCTGTGGATGTGGATCAGTGCTGTGTTGTCACATCAGAATATTCCCAGCACCAATTCTTTCTGCAGCAGAGCTACAAGGCGGTGACAATTTAGGAATAATAAGAACAGCCGACATTTATGGAGGGCTTCCTATGTGCCGAGGCCCTGGCCCACCAGCTTCATGTTCTGCGTTCCATTTTGGTCTCTGCACACAGCTCCTCTTACAGATGGGGCAGCCAAGAGGCCACAGCTCAGAAGAGTGGCAGGTGGGAAGTGGGCCTGGGTGGCTTGCTGTAGCCCCTGAGGGAGCCAAAGACACTTTCAGCATTGCATCCCTTCAGAGGAGTAGGGCATATGGCCTATAGAGGTTTACTCAGGAGGTGAACTGAAGGGACTTTCTCTTGCTTCTTGTGACAAGGGTTTGTTCTACTGCATGAAGCCAAGTAGGAAACCGGGGAGCAGAGCCAGTGGCCCCAGCAGAGCCTCATGCAGAGCAGCTTTCAGGACATCAGCACTGGGTTTGGCTTCTCTTTCAGCTGGCTTCTGGAATATATGTGCCTACTCACAATGGCTGATATCTGTTTCCTTGCTCTGTGGCATGTGGCTTCTGTTCCCAGGCACTCATCTGCTCGTGGCTTCCACTCAAGGCCCAGATCACAGCATTCTCCCCATCACCCTGCTTCTGGAATGCCAGAAAGGCTTTGTCTGTTCCTATGTAGGCCTGGTTGCCCTGATTAAGCTGAACTACCTACCCAGGAGACCACTCACAGGCTGCTGGCCAGGGTGTAGAAGACCATGTGTCAGATGTCGGCCCTGGGCCCAGTCAGCTGTGGGAGGACAACAGAGTGATGTGGGTCAAGTGTAAGGACACCCGGTGTCTGGTGGGCATGAGCAAAAGCAAGCCAGGGCTCAAAGACCACAGCAGACCCAACTTGAAAGGAGCCAGCCAATCCATTTGTTGGACTGCAAAGACTTTAGAGAAAGACAAAGCCGAGACGGGGTCCGGGCTCTGCTGCTGATTAGCTGTGAGAAATTGGGGAAATCATTTGATCTTTCCATCAGCATTTACTGATGCTTCCATCACTGCCCATTATTAATAAAGAGAGTTCACAGCTGGGATGGGGCAGTCACAGAGGTGTCCACGAGGACCAAGCAGCACAGTGGTTAAATCCCCACATTCTAAGGCAGTGTGGCTTCCCTTAATTCCCGTTTCTACATGCACTGACTGGATTATTGGGAAAGTCACCTAAACTGACAACTCTAAGTTAGCAACAATTTCCAGTTCAGAGAGTTAATGTGAGATAAGAGAGGAAAAGGAAGAGGGAGAGAAGTGGGAGATAGCAGGGAAGGACCCACACGAAGCACTCAGTGCAGAGCCTGGCACTTCGCAGCATAGTTGCGATTGATATTACTCTCACACAGTCCTGAGCTTCATAGATGAGAAGTGGTAGGTTGAGATTTGATAAGGGACTTTGTTTTTGACGATTCAAGTTCATTGTGGAGAGCAGCAGAGTAAAGTGTGTTTCCATTCCAACCCACTTCACCTTGTTCATATCTAGGTTAGAAGAAGGAGTGGAGGAGTGAGAGAGAAGGAAAGGAGGAAAAAGAGGAGAAGAGAAATGAGAAGGAGGAGCAGGGAGGAGGAGGAAAGAAGAGGAAAAAGCCCTACAGTTCTGAATGCAAACCTGACACCAATGTTAGGGGACGTCCTGATTCCCAGTGTGGCTGTGGTAGAATCCAGAGAGGAAAGAGAGATGGCTTCCTCCCCTCCTCCATTCTGCCACCAGTGCCCCTCATTGGCACAGTTTTGGCCACTTCCTGGCCACTGGTCTGGCCTCTGAGAGCTCGAGACAGGTGTAGGTTGACAACTGAAATAACGACTGTCACTGGAAGGACCGATAGCTTTGTTGCTACCAAGCATGTATAAAACCCCTCATTTTGGTATCATATTTCAGATTCTGAGATGTTTATACCTAATATGACAGCCGCTCAATGCATTTCCATCTGGGGAATCAGATAACTAATCTTTAAGGAGAAAATATGGATGTTGTTTCAAAGGGACGTTAACAAACGACAAAATAGCAAAACCGAAGACAGCTTACTCGTTGACAGCCCGATGGGGTGGTGAATTTTGTGGGATTTCTCTTTCTGTCCTTATGTGGCCCTGCCTGCCTCAGACCTGGTTGCTAACTGCTCCTCTGTCTGTCCACTTTCTGGCTGGTCTTTGCGATCGGAAGCAGAATGAAGCAACCCAAGGGGCCTGAAACGACCACAGACACCATGTTGCTGTCATCGCCACATTGGGCACCATGTCCTGCGCTTCGGTGCACTCACTCCTTACACCCCGCAGTGACCTTGTGAAAGAGGTTACATTACTGCTGTTTCACAGGATAGGAAGCCGAGACACAAGGGGTGATATTAGCATGTCCCCAATCCACCCAGCTGGAAAGTGTCAAAGCCAGAAATAACATTCAGTTGTGTGTGTGTGTGTGTGTGTGTGTGTGTGTGTGTGTGTGTGTCTCAAATTCCATGATCCCGACCTTAGGATTTACTGCCATTTTTTGTTCAACAAACATTTTGGTGTTTAATAAACACCTGGCCTGGCATTCTTGAGAAGCAACAGCTCCTGTAGCAAATGCTCCATGTACCTATCCATACTTTGGGCCCACCCACAATATACCAGTGGACATGTCCCATGCATCCATATAGTTCTTCCTCCTTTCTTCCTCTGGGATTTCTCTAGCTGCAGAGTGCTCAGCCCATCTGAAGGGCAACACAGAAGTGCCAGGAACTTAATGCCCCAGGAGAACGGTCAACCAGTGAGGGGCTGGTGGTGTGGTATAAATAGCCCTGTGCATTTGCTCCTGGGAGGGGACATTTCTGATGTGCAGATGTCACTATAAAGTCTCCTAGAGGTTTCCAAGCAGAACTGAGCCTCAGTTATTGTCCATTGCAATAATCTACTCGTCAGCACTTCTTTTATTGTCTTTCCATGGGTCCCAGGTAGGCCAGACAGGTGTTTTCCCTGGACCAGCCACTCAGTGGACAATATCAAATTCTTACTCTCTAAAATTTTACAAACATAGATACACAGAGGAGAGTTGGACACACTGCAAAAGGTACTGCAGAAGTCTGGGAAAAGAATGGCAGTGGTTTGGTTCAGGTCATTGGCAGTGGGGGTCAGGTGGGGTCTGGAAAGTGGTGAATTCTGAACATATGAAAGCAATGCTAAGAGGACTGCTGGCAGGCCAAGAGTAGTAGATGAGAGAAAGACAAAAGTCAAGGGCATGACCACTGTTGGTGGATTTTTTTTTTTCTCTCTGAGCAATTGGAAGAAGAGAGTTGTCTTTGGCTTAGTTGGGAAGACTCTAGTTGTATTTGGGATTTGGAAGGGCAGATATTCTGGTAGTTTTTGGTATGTAAGTTTCAGATGCTCATTAGCCTTTCAAGTAGGGGTATAGGAAGCTGGAATTTAAGGTGATACTGACGGGTGAGGTCAAGGATGGAGATACAAATCTGGGAGTGGAAGGCATGTGGATTAGTGAGTACTGCACATGAGGGAGTCTCTGACCCCCAGGCAACTCCAGTCTAATGGATGACACAGATACTGCTAAGTCATGCAGATAAGTCACCCTGCACCATGATAAATGCTGGCAAAGGAAAAGGAAATTGGAATGAGCATATGTCAGGAGTACAAAGATGCAGCAGGCCCTGCCCTGCAGAAGCTCACAGTCTAAAAGAGGATATGTGACTGCCAAGAGACAGCTAGAATACAGAGTGTGCTCACAAGGGGATGCAGAAAGTGCCCCAGAGACAGAGATGGTGGCTGCTATTTAAAGCCTGGGAGAATGGTGGACGATGGCATGAGGAGGGGGCTTTCAATTAGGGCCATGGAGGGGAGGCAGAATTTTGACGTTAAGAGCTTAGGAGTGGGGCATTGTATCAACTGAAAGAACATGGCCCAGTACTCAGCAAGCAACCAGAAGCACAGGGTAATAGCGAGAAATGAGCCAAGGAAGGAAGCTGGGGCCCAGTGGTGAGGGGTGGTGACTGTCAAGAGAGCATCTAGACCCGCCCTAGAGGCAGGGGAAGCCCTGGGGGCCAGAGCTCGCTGAGGTTGGGGCTGATCCTTAGGGCAAAGTGCTCTTGAGGACAATGATGTTGAAAGACTCATCAGTAGGGCTCTGCAGGGAGCGAGGAGAGGAGGAAGGGGCCAGGAAGACCAATGCAACTTGACAACAGGTATGAAAGTGTTAAATGTGGAAACCACTCAACCTGCAGGAGACAGGAGACTCAGTGTTTCTAGAGGGTACAAGATGCACGCAGAAGAGTGATCACTGGAACATTGTTTATAATAGAAAAAGCTGAGAAACCACAAAAAGGTCCATCAATAAGAAACTGATTAAATAAACTGCAATACATCCATACAGCCGAATGCTCTTTAGCGATTAAAAAGAATGATGTATATCTGCATTCATTGGCATGAAAGAAGCACACAATTTATTGTGGAATAAAAAAGACGAGCTGTGAAGCAGCATTTATCCTGTATGGTCATTTATCAAAATGAAATCCTTAAAATATCATTCTTGCATATACGTCTAAGGAGACCTCTGAAGTTATGTCGACATATTTCATCAACACACAATGAAATATGTTGATGACAGATTTCTCAGATGGTAGGACCTAGTGGAATGTTGTTTGTTTGTTTGTTTATTTTGAAGAGGATGCTTTCTCTTTATGTCTTTTAGGATTACATGAATTTTTTTTGCCCCATGCTTCTACCCTCTTAAACATCAGACAATGCAAATTTTCAAAAACAAGTTAGTCAGTCCTTGAGATCTTGCAAGGCAAATGTGGCCCCGGGTCTTGAGTGAAGGTGTGAAACCACCTTGGTCACCATCTGCAAAGCAGAGTTTGATCTTTGAGCCTTTCCCTGAGAGAGGATGAGGGAGTGTCCATCGGGCACAGAGGGGAGGGATGCCAGGGAAGCAAGCTCAGTTGACCTAGTAACCTTCCCTCCTCTTCCAGGGTCTTCCTGAGAGCTATCAACAAGTTTGCGGAAATCATGAACCAGAAATTTCTGGAACACACGAACTTTGAGTTCCAGGTGAGTGTGAGGCACAGGGCCACCCTTGAAGATGCCCAGGGTCGCGCTGGCATTTTGGAGCTGGTTGTGCTGTCATACGCATGCCGGAGTACCCGGCAGCACACCGCGTGCCTGGGGATGTCCACAGAGAGCTGTGGGCAGGGAAAGTTCAGGCTTCGTCACCATGGCCTTATTCACTGGTCACTGACTGAGCCACCTGTGTAAATGTGACCACACGGTGGACCTGACACTCAGGAGATGTCATTCGTTCGCTGTCAGCAGAGTGGCTGCCACTTGTCAAAACTCTATCACGTTTCCTTACTTTTCTATTCACTGGAGCCTGGAAGCAGGCAGTCCCAGACACTGGCATATGATTCACCATAAAGTCCACAAGCATATCTCTGTGGCTTCCCGGTGCTTCAGAAAGTCACATTTAGTGCTTGGCCAAGACTCAGACCTTGGAGGCATTCGGAGACCCAACGCCATGTCCCTGGGGCAGAGCGACACTCTCTCCAGGTTCAAACCCAAGAAGAACTGATCCTTCAAAGCCTGGCAGGAAAGGCCCAGATCACACCTGTGGCTGGAGGTGTGGGAGGCCCCTCCAGGGAAATCCAGTCCCCCAGGTCTCCTGTGGTGGGGATTAAGGGGGCAGAAGTCACTGTGTCCAGAGATCTGGGCCATGGAGCTTTCTATGGGCTCCTCTGAGATGCTCAGTCCTATCAGGGGTTTGGCCCCTCGCCAGCTAAATGACTTCTGGCAAGGCCTGGACTGTAGGTGTCCCAGGGATGTATCTTTGAAATGCCCTCCAACCACCCTTTCTGCTTTGCAAGTTTCTTCCAGCATGGGAACATGCCCTAGGGCAGGCTGGAGAATCCACTGGTAAAGTCCACCAGCTTCCTTTCACATGGTGCCTCCCCTCAGAGGCCTCCCTGCCTGACTCCTCAGAGAGGGTCCCCCGGGATCTCACAGTCAGGTCACCTCATTCTCACCGGCCTGAGGGAGTCTCTCCATAGCACTGATTGTCACCTAAAAATTGTCTTTCTTATTTATTTGTCTCCACGCATGTTTTTGTTCTGTCCTCCGGTAAAACGTGAACTTCTTGTGAGCAAAGATCTCAGACAGCTAATCTATGCTCTGCTCCTGGACACAGAAGGTCTTCTTGAGGTCTTCTGAGGCTGAGGCCTGTGGAGTCTGCCCTGATGGGAGCACTCATTTCTAAGTTTTTGTTGGGCTGAAAGGATGGACATCCTCTTTGAAGAAGATTCTCTCCCACTTGCATTCAAATCGAGGCACTGAACACTAATGACAACATTGATAAAAAGAGCGGCTGCCACTTTCCGATGGGTTGTACACATCACAGCTCATGAGACACGCTTGGAGGACATTATCACTCTCAGGCTTTACAACTACCCTACGAGTTCGATACTACCCCTAATGGGGCTTGGAAAGTCTGAGCTTTCTGAGCTATGTTACCTTAGGCAAATGCTTTACCTCTCTGTGCCTCAGTGTTTTCAACAATAAATTAAGATTTAATAGTAACCATCTCATTGCATGCTTGTGAGGATTAGGTGAAATAATTTGTGGAAAGCACTTAAATAATGCTAGGAACAGTAGTCATTTAATAAATGTTAGTTCATTTAATAATAATTATTGTCATCACTTTGATGATGATGATGATGATTACAATGATGACGTTGGCCATAAATGTGACTGGACTCGGAATCACATCAGTCCTGGACAAACAGGACAACAAGAGGCATTTTTGTGGTCGCCATATTGCCTGGGGTTGTCATACCCCAGAAAAGTGAACAACATTATAAAATAAAATGCCTTTTTTTTTTTTTTTTT